>JAJODA010001114.1:0-12687 GCA_021730345.1 Fusarium cicatricum | reverse complement strand
CGTCGACGCCACGATCTACAGCTGCAGATGGTTGCCCCTTTCGACACTTTTGAATACAGATTTGCAAGTCATTAGGGGCATCCGAGTCTGACAATCAAGATGACGTCGTGGAGATCGGACCGTTGATGCCCCGATGAAGATGATGCTCGATATTGCTGAAATGGGTACGAAAGCGATGTGGCTTATCTCATCGACGGCCTGGTTGCACCGTCGGATCTCACAAGTGTAGCCCGTCATAGTTACAGCGAGGATTACTCAGTTGCCAAGCGCCAGGAATAGCATCAGATCGCATTCGTAATCTTCGCATCGGATTGCCCATATCCGTCTTTAACACGAGATTAGCTCGGTCCTTTCAGCGATAAGCGCACAGCATCGCAACGTTTATCCTTCATACTCGGTCTCGTGACACGGACACGTCCTCGGCCCCGACTTGGCCCGACGCCGCGCAACGATGCACTTTCTGGTTTGTTACCTGCTGCTGAGGCAAGGTGAGGCGACGGCATACGCGGCGTTGCTCTCAGCCACGAGGTAACAATCACACTGCGGTTTGCTCTTCCGGGCTGACCGTAAATGTACTGGTATTGGATGGTGATAGTAGTCAGCCAGCAACGCCTCGTCACCTGTTTACACTGCGGCTTAGACGGTCACATGTTGTTCTTGGCCTGCTGTCGACGACCAGTTGATGTTGTATACAAGCCACGACAAGGCTGCTCGCCCTCTCATGATCCCGTCATCGACACCACGTCGGCGGGTGAAGTCATCCTCATACCTACGCTCTCGGAATTCATTCTGCCTAAATCGTGAATCGAGGCGCTTCTTGTTGATCCGACCGACATCGGCCATGTATCTTTGTCCATCATCCATCTGGAAGCATATCACCTCCAGCTTTAACCGTGTGGGGGGGCTTATCCCGTGGGGTTTCGTGGGGTCAACCCAGGCACAAACGTCAAACGGCTTTTCTAGGGGACCTGACCTCGTCATCAAGCAGCAAAAGAAAACTTGGCTGCCGCGTCAAGCCTTCTTGGCTTGCTAGTTTCCTCACTTTGTTCTCTCAATTCTCCTCAGGATGTTGTGGGGACAAACGCCATGCAGAAGCAAGCAACTCCCGCTCAAACATTAGTATCAAGCAGCCACAGCAGCCCAACGGCCAACGGTCCTCTCCCCCTTGTAGCATTGGGTTCGGATCAGGTGCTTGCTGCTTGCTTCCCGATCATCTCGCATCCCGTTGTTCATCCCGTGCATCCCCCCACGTATCACATCACAGCCGGAGCGATCCTCAGCCAAGGGTTTTGCCCACGCGGTGTTGGGTGGCCCCTCCGAGGCCCGGGACACGGCCGGGATGGGGGCTTTAGTGCCCGCTTCTTGTTTACAGTGCTTGCTTGCTTGCTCCGTGGTCACTGCAAGTATGTATTAAGGGGGAGGAAACATGCAGGTTTGCCTTCATGATCCAGCCATGCATGGATCAACATTGATTAGCGATGTTGGCCGTCTCCCTGGTCTTGTTTGTGAGTTATCAACTCTAGATCCTCGATATCACTTTCAGAGGCGGTCAGTTGCGATCGAGACCCAATAGATGCTTGCGGATCAAATGCCGGCACAGTAATTAACGGCACGCCCTACAGGCCAGCAACATATGCAGCCTTGCCGGCTTGGATCCAGCTTGCATACACATATCCTTTCACCGATAAAGTGTTTCAACTCTGTTGTAACCCACACTACGGACATAGTTCCCGTCGCTTCACCGCATGCCTCTGTACTTTCGCCTTACATATAAGCGTGCGCATACCGCCTTTTAAAACCGCCTCGAAGCCGGTTTTTCCCTCCTATCCAAGCACAATATCGATATTAAGTGTGCTGCTGCTGCCCTAGCCCTAGTTCTGCGCTGGCTATGCATTTGGCCGTCGTCTTAGTGATGTTTGACGTGTTGTTGTGCTGGCTCGACTTACACGACACCATCTGTCCTGTTTCGGGCCAGCTACCCTCAATGGCCTAGATGCAGGCCTAAGCGATGGGTTTTAATTAAAGTGCACTATGCCCTCGGGAATCCCGAGGCGGCCACTGTGAGTGTCGCCGGATGTGCAGTTGCGGTGAGGCCAGATGTTGGTGCATCCGGCTTGTGTAGGTGACAGTGTGTCGTTGAACTGGTCAGATCATCCGTTTTCTTACTCGCGTGCGCAGACGAGTTGGAGTGGTTCTTTCGTGTCCCTTGTCGAAACGTGGTCGGGCTTGAGACAGCCTGAAGCCATCACGAGTCAAACATCAACTCTAGGGTAACCGGGTGCCCAGTTGATAGAACAACAGTCAATGTTAAATCCTTCAAATTTATCATACAAGGCCTGGATCGCTTGTCAGGGGTCAATCGTTTTGTTGAGCCTCCATGAACCCGTGCATTGCGTATGGATACTGCCAGGAGTCTGGGTCACATTGTACCTAGCCAGGCTCAAATATACGTAAGATAACTTGCTCTCATATTGTATCTGTCGGAACCTCTACTCGATGCATCGGCGCCGGCTCCTCAACACCATGAGTCTCGTACGTGAACAAACCGACCAACAACGCAACAGCATGTCCCACATCAACCGATCGGTCAATCTACTCAAAGTTGAAATATGACTGTATATTTAGCCGCACAAGAGCAAAGGACGAAGCCTGCCCCAGAGGAGTTATTGTAGATGCGTGTATATCAAAACATCCAAAGCGCCAAACGCCCGCAACTCCTCCCATGATGAGGAACATACAGCACGAACTACCCTCAAAAAGACTCAACCATTCCTATAATGCTCCATCCCCACACTAGCTCCGGAGGGCCTCTAACCGGTTGCGCATCTGATCCATCATGGCCTCGGCGTCCTCCTCTTCCTCCTCCTCCTCCTGTGGCTTCTGGGGCTCCGGCACGGGCGCGACAGGCAGCTTGGGCTCCCCGCGGCCTTTGAGAATCTCGCCTAGCACCTTGTCCACCTCGCCCTCGGCCTCATCGTCCTCCATAAGCATATCACCGTCGGCGGGTAGCGAGTCCTCGACCATCTCCTCGATGATGCCCGCCTTCATCAGCTCCACGCCCAGTTCTTGCATGGTGCCCGCTAGCTCGGGCAGGCGGATCAGGGTGTTGACGTCCTTCATGATGCCGACGCTCGCGCGGATGGAGCCCTCGATCTTGCGTACGGCAAACGCCTCGTTGACCTGCATCTGCACCGACGAGAGCTGCGCCTTGGAGGTGACGAGGCGCGACGAGGTCTTGCGGGCGCGGACGAGCTCACGGGCAAAGTCGCGGACCTCCTGCTGGGCCTGCTTGGCACGGGTCGGGTCGCGTTGGGCACGGCGGTCGGCTTGAAGAATGAGGTTCTTGGTCTTTGTCTCGACTTGCTTGACCGAGACAATGTCACGTTCGATCTTGCGGATGTTTTGCCGGATGAGTGCGTTGCATTTGCGGACCTGTCAAGATAGAGACGTCCGAGTCAGCCTCTGGGTCACGCCATGATGGAGATAGACAGCCAGGAGTGAGATGTGTAGCGTACCTGGGCCTGAGGATCAGGTTTGGCAAAGAGAGCCTTGAACGTCTCCATGGTGGCGGCTGATAAGGAGCAAGGAAGAGGAAAGGATCGTGGGTTGGTGTAAATGGCCGCGCCAATGACGCAACTGGAGACGGCCAGAGAGCGGCTTAATTGCACACAAAAGTCGGACGTAGAGTGACTGGCATAAGCATCAAGTTGTACGCTTCACAGAGTGTGGAAGCCTGGGATTATCCGACCGAGTCGAGAGTGTTGTCGAGTTTCCCCCGTCGAATCAGCCGCAGCTAGGCGTTGGATGATGTTGGGTCATGGTGGTGAGGCTCGTCGACCGAGCCAAAGCCTCAAGGCTGACGCAAGGCCAAAGGCAGGGTCGAAGCTTGATTGGCTCGATAGCATATCGAGGTACATACATACAGCGGGTTCGCCCACTGGAGACACCGCTGTAGGTAGGTGCGCTTGTGGTGCCTGACACGGTACCTTACCCCGCCATCCAGATGCCGGATGTTTCTAGGCTACCATGGATGGCTGATGAACTATTGTCTTGGGATACCTAGGAGGGACTGGCTTTCAATGACCAAGGTGTCGCTTTAGTGAATTAGAAATAGTATCAATTCTAGCCCGAGGCAGAATTGATGGCTGATTGGAAGTGATCATGGAAGCATCTCGTATCTGCTCTATCCATCACACGTGCTTCAGGTGACCGAGCTCCATCACGTTCTACGTAAGAGCTCCAGCCCGGTATTAGTGGAGAGGGGCGGTACCAGCGGAGACAACGTCAGACCTAGTTCTCCCTCGATGCGATAGGACAGTACTTGCTGTAGCACCATAAACTGTAGCAAACCCAAGTACCTCTCCATCAATTGCCCCTCGCCGTTCTCTCTCCTTCTTACACATTCCATGCCGCCTGTGACCAGCAAACGTGCAAGCCTCACAGCGGAGCGCAAACAGCTACTCGTCAGTTCCATTAGGTACAAGGCCTGCCTGAGCTAAACCTGCATCTCCTCCGCCCACCAAAAACTCGTGCCTCTCAACTTTCTGTTGCTTCCATCATCAATCAACTTTTATTCTTTTTCTGTTTTTCTCTTCCCTGACCAAAACCCTGAGATACCCTACAACTACCCCGCAACCACCTCTCACAATGGCCGACACTGTCTACCCCGAAGGTATGTCATAGATAGCCCTGTTGGACTTGTCGCCAGCCTCTAATCGCCCCCTCCCCGATCCCGCTCCCATCCTACGCGCCCACTGATAGATAGCCTGCACAACTTGTCTTTGATGGCTTCAATTTCACCCCATCCTCTCGCGCTCTTTGCGCAATGACAGACCGAACCCGCTAACTCGACCTCTGCAGTCCTCTGGGCTCAGCGATCCTCCGTCTCTGACCCTGTCAAGAACTTTGTCTACCTCACCATCACCGCCCCCGATGTGCCCAAGGAGGGCCTCACTCTCGATCTCAAGCCTACTAGCCTCACCTTTACTGGCACCTCATCCACCCTCAAGAAAAAGTACCACGTCGAACTCGAGTTCTATGGCGAGATCGACCCCGCCGAGAGCAAGATCAACCACACGGGAAAGAACTTCGAGATGAAGCTACAGAAGAAGGAGCTCAAGGAGGAGTACTGGCCCAGGTTGCTCAAGGACTCCAAGCGCGTTCACTTCCTCAAGACCGACTTCGACAAGTGGGTTGATGAGGATGAGCAGAACGAGGCTCCCGAGGAAGACTTTTCCCAGTTTGGCGGCATGGGTGAGTACCTGGCTCCTACACAAGCGCGCAACCCCGAAACTAACGGCATAAAACAGGTGGCATGCCCGGCATGGGTGGCATGGAGGGAGGTGACTTTGGCGGCATCGACTTCTCCAAGCTCGGCGGTGCTGGCGGTTTCCCCGGCGCCGAGGGAGCTGGAGCCGAGGAGGAAGACGACGACGATGACGACGATGACATGCCCGCGCTTGAGGGCGACGACAAGAAGGCTGCTGATAAGCCCGCTGCCGCTGCTGCCACGACCCCGGTTGTCGAGAAGACGGACTAAGCTCACGAATGAATGTTTGTTGCTGCTACTGCTGCTGCTGAGAGGAGCGTCTCTCAACTACTGGATTAGGCGGAGTGGCTTAGGCGTTGCTGTCGGTTTTCACGGCTCTATCGTTGAAACTGCACTGCCCGTTTCGATATGGAGAAAAAAATGGAAAAATCACAGTCAAAAGCATCTACTGAACCTGTATCGCAATGTGACGTCTATCCTTGAAATGTGCCCCAGGGTCTCGTGCCTGAATGAGCTGTAGGCTTTACCAATGATGTCATTCTGGACCTCGATCTCAATCCTAACCACAGTTGAGCTTTGATCAAATTGCAATTAGGTAGCCAAGCCAAGTTTTGCTATTGGGGAGGATCCCACTTGGTTGTCAAGTTTAACACAAGATCCTGGGTGGTTGCCTCACAACAATGTAGCCACCACATCGCACTATATCCCGAATAACGACAATCACTATCAGCTTTTACAGTCTCACTGGAACAATCACCAATGGTCGTTGTTTTGTAGAAACATTGTCCTGTTTCAACTATTATACATTCTGCCCGCTGAGCCCGGTTCCACCCCAAGCATGATGGGATAGGTGTGAACAGGTAGCACCGAGTTTCGGACTCATGGGCAGGTAAGAGGAGAGAAGAGAACGAGATCAAAATCATAACAAATGCAAAACCAGCTGCCCCGTTATCCGACCTCGAGACGTTCCCCTTCTCCCTCTCTCAAAGACAATCTGATGTGGCAGTAACCATTCATGAAATCAGCGCATCCCTTCTGCTCCATCGTCCACTGCAACTCGACTTGTTTTTGACGGTTTATTAATTATTGTCTCATAGCAACGCCCATCTTTATAACCTGTAAGCTTACTGCAGTCAATGTTAGCCTCGTTCACCGACGGGTGGCGCTCATATCATTTCACTTACAGCGATATCATCCTCCATCAGAGCATCGCCCGTGGCAGCAGGTGCCGGCGCAGCAGGGGCCGCACTGGTGCTGGCCTCGGCGCTGCCCGTAGCAGCATAGTAGTCGGCCATTTCCGAGTCGAGCTCCTCAGCAGTCTTCTTCGCAGGGCGAGAGTTGCGACCACGACGCTTCTTGTTGGCGGCGGGCCCAGTGGCAGCACCACCCTTGGCAATACCAGCATTGTGCTTGGCCGCGGCGGCCGACTTGGGCTGAGCCTTGGGTTGACTGCTGATTATGTTAGTTCCGTCTTCTAAACCCACGTGAAGCAACTTACGAGGTGCGCTCAGCAAGGCTCTTGGCAGTAGGGATGACCTTATCGGCTTGAGCGGCTCCGACGACAATCTCAATCTGCTCAAGTTAGAACTCGTTGAGTAAAAAAAAATGCTGCCCAAAATTGTTGACGTACCTTGATCGGCCGGTTGTCGACAAGAAGGCCGTTCAGCTTCTGGAAGGCCTTGCTTGCGCCGTCCGACTTGTGGAAGGTCACATTGGCGATACCACGGCTTTGCGAGTTGGGGCCGTACGAAAGCTCAACTCGTTTGATGGGGCCAACGGACTGAATGAAATACTCCTATCGTGGGAAACCAGTGTTAGTCTTCCGAAGTGTGCAGTTGATAATGATCGTCATTCCGTCTTCGAGCCTCGGTCGGTCCAGTTCCGGGAGAGTTTTACGTCGCCAGGGGTTGGTAGTCATTGCGAGCAGAGGGTCAACGAGCAGAGCAATGAGCCAATACTAGAAACGTCGGATCACCCACCAGGGGTATTGGATAATAGTTGGAGTGTGGCGACCAGCCACATGCTCTCATTAAAAAGCCCAGCCCACATCTCAGGGTCCCAACCCAAGTTTCAAGTACCCGTTAGGGTATCTCAAGGCTCGACGAAGTTGCTCACGGGCATACCGACATGTCGTATCTCAACCCGAAAGTTCGCATAATGGCGAGATCATCGAGTACTCGAGAATCCTTGAGAGGTTTCTGCTGCATGTGCTCACTGCTTGCTCGTTGAAGTCGGCGCGGGATTCCTCAATTGGTGTTACCCGGAGGAATCGCTGCCGCAGCTGGTGGATTGCGCATATCGTCATGACAAGCCTCCATCCTACAAAGTCGGCGCTATACAAGCGAGGAATGCTGACCAGGCGTTTCCTGCGAAATCATTGCGCGACAAGGATGTTCTCAACTTCCGACAGAGCCACCATGTTTCAGGTACTGCTTAGTCAAGGAAGGAGCAAGAGGCGTCCGATAGCTCCAGGCCAGCAGGCTAAGTCGACAGACCAGCCAGAAAGACGCGACGTCGGAAGGCAAAAAGGAGAGCGGCGAGGAAGAATAGGTCGAACAAAGTCCGAGGGCATCAAGAGCCACAGCGGAGACATACCTTAATCTGCTGCTCCGAGACGTCCTTAGGCTGTGGCGCGTTAGTGGAATGTCGCATATTGCAGTTGTTGTGTCAAAACGTACCAGATTGCTGACAATGATCTTGCTGTCACTGTTGGCCGCAGTCGCCTTGGCTGGGGCAGGCTTTGCGCCAGCACCGCGAGCGGGCTTGGTGTTCTTCTGAATACCACCAACAGGCGCGGGTGCGGCAGGGCGTCCCGTGGAGCGACGCGGGTTGGTGCGACGGCGGGCGCTGCGGCGCTGGGCCTGGGTGATATCGTCGAGAGCTTGGTCGAGCTTGCCAGACATTGTGATTTGTGGTTTGAAAAGTTTGGTAAGGTCAAGTGAAGTCTGGGAGGCGATGTTGGCCTTTCGAGTTGATAATCGATGCTGTTCTGGCTGAAGTAGTCGTCAGATCAGCAGAGAGTATCGAAAGACGCGTCTCTTATTTCGTGTCAAAGGCGAAAATGGCACGACAACAAGGATTTGATGTCGATAACGGCGCAAAGTCGCAACGGCGAGATGTGATGGAAGTGAAGAGAGAGTAGTCGCGAGAAGGCGATTTATCTTAACATGAATGTGAAAAAAGAAGGCAAGGGCGCGCGGAGAGGATTAAGGCGAGCCGACGAATGAAGAAGAGACTCGGGTTGGGTGGGATGTGGGCTTGAGAGCTTGAAGTTGGGTGTTGAAGAACGGAGGAGGAGAGGGAGAGAGGGAACAAAGGCGTCAGGAAAACACGGGGTGGGCGTTGCTGCTCGCTCCTTCCTTTGCCTGCCTAAGGAGATGAGCACGCAGGCACGCGGGTCGCCAAAAGGCGTTTTCAGCGCGCTAGTCCCTTTCAGACCAGGCTCAGCCACGAATCGCCACAAAACAACAAGTTGCCACATTGCTGGCGCCAATCAGCATAAGGAGATGGTCTCCAGCTGCATGTAATGGAGAGCTCAGCAGATGCGAAGCCTGATAATTGCAAGGTAGTTCAATGCGGAAGGATAAAAGCAAATAAAATGCCTGGGCTGTTATAGTCCCATTCGGAGCGCGATTATGTCTTGTTTATGCTGCTATGAAACGTGTCGGGGTTGTAAAAAGTGCCTCGTTACGTAGTGAGCTGGGCCTCTTCAAGATTTGGGCTGTGTTTTCCTCGTAGCGCACTCCAGAGCCTAAGCTCAGCCTTTGGTCCTGGCCGTGTTGCAGATACGATCGCTAAGAAACAAAGATTTCAAAGCTGTGTCAAAATGTAATTGGATCGCTCCCCGCCACGGCCCTCAAAGCAACTCGTCCCCGTAATCGCTTGGATCCCTTGCTGTCGTGTTCTGGGAAGCCGTTCTGTATCCTTTCAAGAAGTCTCCTTAACGCCGAGCAGTCCTTCTCTGCAACACCAAAGTTTCCAATCGTGAAGTTGTACAATGCGCTGATATGCCGGGATGGAAGGCTACTTATAGCGCAGCTTGTTTCTCGGAGGCACCCTCCTTTCCGCTTTCCACTTTGTCTTTCGCAGCGTTGACCTCAAGGAAATGGTATACGACAATGAGGATCATTGCTGTAGTGCCGAAAAAGATGGCGAGTCGGTAGAGATCGCCGTCGGAAATCATTGTCGCGTTCGGATGGATTGATGAATGTGGACGAGAGGCTTGGTCTGAGGCTTGGTCGAGAGAGCTTGGAGTCTGGTCAGTGGGCGCACAATAGTCGCGGTAGATTGGTTTTGCTCACAGCTGATAATTCAAAGTAGAACAAGTGGTCTGACGTAGAAAGAGTGAAAGGGCTGAGAGTCTCAGGTATTGACGAAGCTGTCCTTGATGGTGACGGGAGCTCTTCAACTGGCCAGATGGAGCTTCGGTTCGTTTGGACCACGGAGGTAAGCTTGGCGCTAACCAGAATGGGGTACCTTAGGGGCTTCCTAGGAAGGTACGTACTCCCGTCACTGACTCCATGAGGTGAGGTGCCACTTTGCCTCCGCAACTCGGAACGACCCCACCAAGAAAAAGTCTTGGGCAGAAGTGGCCGCCAGCACGTGACTTTATGTGACTTCATCCTCCACACCCAACCAGGCAGCCCACCAAGTATCAGCAATCTTCACAACATCCATCTTTTCCCCCTTCGGTGGCACACGTCTCTCGACTCAAGACGCAGAGATAAACGAAATCGAAAACGATTCACGATCCGGCTAAACGTCTATCCTCTTACGATTATTTTTAATTCGAACGATTACCCCGCCACCGACCGCCCACCATGCCTCCCAAGAAGGGCAAGTTGGACAATGCCCCCAAGAAAGCGGCCAAGTCGGTCGACGACCGGACCTTTGGCATGAAGAACAAGAAGGGTGGTGCTGCCCAGAAGGAAATTGCCCGCATGTCGGCAAACCTCAAGAACAGTGGCAGTGCCGAGGAGAAGCGTAAGCAGGCTGAGAAGGCGGCCCGTGAGCGAGAGAAGAAGGCCGCCGACGACGCTCGCGCGGAGCTAGAGGCCATGATGAACAAGCCCGCCCAGATTCAAAAGGTGCCTTTCGGTGTCGACCCCAAGACCGTTGTGTGCATCTTCTACAAGAAAGGCAATTGTGAGAAGGGCAGGAAATGCAAGTTTGCCCACGACCTAGCCATCGAACGCAAGACAGAAAAGATCAATCTGTACAACGACAACCGGAAAGAAGAGGAAGAAAACAAGAAAACCGAGACTTCGGCAGACTGGGACGAAGAGAAGCTTCGAAACGTTGTCTTGTCCAAGAAGGGCAACCAGCGGACGTCGACCGATAAGGTGTGCAAATACTTTATCGAGGCCATTGAGGATGGCAAATATGGTTGGTTCTGGATTTGTCCAAATGGAGGAGATAAGTGCATGTACAAGCATGCTCTCCCGCCTGGGTACGTGTGGTTCATTCTGACAAGTAACAATAACAATACTGACTGTAACACAGATTTGTTCTCAAGACCAAGGAACAGAGGGCGGCTGAGAAGGCCCTTATGGACAAGTCACCGCTCAAGACCTTGACGCTTGAGGACTTCCTGGAGTCAGAGCGACACAAGCTGACTGGTACTCTTACGCCCGTGACACCAGAGTCTTTTGCCAAATGGAAGACGGAACGAATGAGCAAGAAGGCGGCCGAGGAGCAGGCACGCAAGGCCAAGGAGAACACTGGTCGTGCCCTGTTCGAGAGCGGCAAGTGGAGGGACGAGGATGATTCGGAGGATGAAGATGACGAGAACGACGATGTATGGAACCTTGAGAAGCTCAGGAGGGAAACAGAAGCAATCCGTTCAAAGAAGGAGGAGGACCGTTTGCTGGCAGAGAACGGCAATACTCCCAATTACGGGACTCCGGGCGCCGATACGCCAGCAGAGGACACGCCGGCCGAGACTCCAGCAGAGACAGCATCTGGATCTTGATAAGCATGGGACAATGGCGCACAGAGCATGTATAGTCTAGAAGACCTAGGATTTGGGATTTCGCCGAGCATTCACTTGGTGAGCTCGCCGGGGGACAGTCCATCCAGAGGCAAGCCAAGCCCTGCTGCAGACCTCACATCAGTGTCGGGACGAGTGAGCGACGCAAGTAGGTCTACCATGGCAATCTCGCCATCTTGCTAATCCTCCTCAAGAGGAGGGATGACGACTGTCACCCGAGCAGAATATATTACGGTAGCATGTGAGCTGACAAGACGACGGCCTAACCCTTGTGTGAGATGGCAATCAGAGCTGCATTGATGCAGCAAGCGGCTGACTTCTGTGTGTTTGCAGTTATGTAGTCGTGAGGCGTGGTGATGTGAAATAGAGTAATCCCGCGATGACCTTGCCTGGAGTTTTGCTGGACGGCGGGGGATGCATAAGTGCTGGGGTCGGGATGCACAGATGTACTGCCGATCGTGAGAGCTGTTTGGCTGCAACGGCGAATGGCTGTTTTCTCGTCTGCAATGGGCGGCAATCAAGTGGGCTGAGCAGTGAAGATGTCATCATGGGCTCCAAGGGCAAACGCGGCTGTCCACCCGAGCCAGAGTGTTGCGGTGATTGCGGGGGGAGGATTTGCACCAACGGCCATTGGATGATGATGTACCCGGACATGAAAGTCCGCCTGATTCCACAGATTGTCGGTTGACAGACGGGTAATAAGATGCTGGGATGATCAGAGTCAGAGTGTTTCGGGCGATGGTGTCTGAGACCAATATACGACATATGTAGAACAAGTTGTCAACGGGATATCAAAAGATACAAGAACAAGCACCTCGCGTGGGAGTATGATGAAGAGGGAAAATAAACAAGAGGTGCAGAAAGGGAAGTAGAGTGACTCGTGAAAGCATGTGATGACATGTCGGCAGCCAGTGCTTGTACGACCAGGACTAGCAGGACACCAATATCCGATCTGGTCTGGTCCTGGCCCTACAGGGAGACAAGGGTGTTCTTCAGTGGATGGTGAGCCCTGGAAGGATGCTTCTTTCAGGGCCCGGAGGACATCCAATGCCTTACGAGATGAAGTGGAGGGGCGACCCCCGCGATAGGCGAAAGTGCTCCTTCTCTCATATCCGAGGAAGGTTCGCTGAAGAGCAACAAGACATGACCCGTTGTTTCTCCCCGCCTCCCGTCCCCGTTTCCCGTTAGAACCTACCAATTGATAAGGTAAGGCACTTTGGGATAAATCCCCACCCATCGGGCCACAGAGCTTAACCCTTCCATCTTCATCTTCACTTCTTCTCATTAAACTGCTGTTCAAAGGAGCTGCTATTTCCATCTCCGTTGCTGCTGCCGTCGCCGCCGCCGTCTGCCGCGGGCACCCGGACGCCCGAGCGCCCCCGAGCAGAGAACCAAGAGCCGCCCACCGCCCGCGAGGCCCCCCATATCC
>JAJODA010001112.1:0-30423 GCA_021730345.1 Fusarium cicatricum | reverse complement strand
ATAATGGAGACCGCGGCGGCCCAGGTCGCCACGCCTGAGCACCCGGATCTCTCTGCTAAGGCCAGACAGACGTGGCGGTACGTTTGAATGTCCTCTATTCGGTGACTTTTGCGCACTTTGCTCAGATGTGGCCTCGGTTTGTTACACAACAGGCTAACTCGGACCTCCCAGCGCGGCCCTCAAGTTGCGCAAGCTCTTGACGAAGCACCTCGAAAAGATCTCCAAAGATAACAACTCTGGTGTCGACATCTCCCAGTTCGAGACGGTAGACTCGGCTCTGGACAAGTGAGAATCCTCGCACGCACTTCTCCACGCTCGGGACGCTGATGTAGCTTGCCGTCAACTAGGTTCCGCCTCGCCTGCGTGCAGACCATCTACCTCGATTTTGAGTATGCTGTTGCCGAACGTACCGACCACGCCATGTGGACGGTACACACTGCCATCAACAATGAATACCGACGCACCATGGGCCGCCTGAGACACCTGGCGCAAAACTCGGACAAACAAAAGGCTGATAAGACGGCAGCCGACAAGCGCAGCAACGGCGACAAGGCCAAAGGAGACAAGCAGAACGCCCCCAAACACAGGAATGACAAGCGCAACGTCGAGAAGCGCAAGCTGGGGGAAAAGTACTTGGGTTTCCTCCACGTCGCCCAGGAGTTTTACAAGGGATACGTTCAGCGGCTCTCTGCGCGCTACGACATGCCCGAGCTGAAGCGCATTGCTATGGGCATCGAGGTTGACGGTTCCTCCACCAGCGATGTTGTCAGCCCGGTCCCGGATCAGATTTACCCACTAGTCCTGAATTCTTGCCATTATACCCTCATCTGCCTCGGCGATCTTGCGCGCTATCAGGTCCAGACGGGACTCAAAAAGTCGAGCTATAGGACCGCCCTGGCCTACTACAGCCTCGCCTACGACCTGAAGTCCGACTCCGGCTTCCCCTTCCACCAAATGGGCATCATCAGCCTGGAGGAAGGCAAGGATCTTGACGTCGTTTACTACTTCTACCGGAGCTTCGCGACAGCCGATCCCCATCCCAACGCAAGGCAGAACCTTGAGTCCAAGTTCAAGACTATCTTGCAGCCGGATAAGAACCCGCCCAAGAAGCAAGCACGCGGCCCTAGCGATGCCTTTATTACCTGGTTCACCAGGCTCCACGCCTCGTACTATAGGGATGAGGTCATGTCGCATAGCTCCGAGCTTGAGAGGGAGGTGCTGCATCGACTTGACATGGCCTCCAAAAGCGCCAGCCACTCCGAGGTCTTGTTCAAAATGTCCTTGATCAACATCTCGAGCTACTACGTCGCCTCCCAAAAGTTCACTGGTCAGTCGCTCGTATCTTTGTATTCCCGAATGAACCGTCTAACATACTGCAGAGTCCCAAACTCCAGCTGCATCGCGCCTCTGCCAGCATACTTTGCGCCTAAACTCCCAGTTCATCCTGGCTTTCTGCGCCACTCTCGAATCTGAGCTGACCAACATTGTCAGCCGCGAGAGTAACGAGTCTGAGGATCCCGCGACCGCAAAGTCATCTCCCACCATCGAGTCTCTCCTCCCGCTCCTCCGCGTCTACAGCATGTGGCTTGCCGCACGCCGCCACGAAATATTTGCAGCTGGCGACGCATTGGGCGCAGTCCTGCCGGACATGGTACGAGCACTCTCCGCGGTCTTCACCCTACTCTGTAGCGACACGTACACCCGCGAGACCCTTGCCTCGTGCCCCTACCTTCTTGCTGAAGACGTCGAAACCCAAGGATTGCTCCCGCTCTCCAAGGAACAGGTTCCTCTGGCTTGCAGGTCCTACTTTGGCGAGGATGGCGCCCTGAAACCCCGACTGTCGTCCCAGGAGAACCGATTCCAACCGTTCCAGGAGTCGCTGGCCAGGATCCTGGATATCCTTCGATGTGCCTACTTCCTGGCTGAAGACGAATCTTGTCCTCTTGTGTACCAGGTCTCTGAACGAGGTCTTGTCTTTGAATATCAAGAGCGCCACACGCTCAACAAATTTCCCCAGCCAATGTCGATCGTGACCTCGCCTGCACGGGAGGTCAAGGCAACCACCAAGAACCAAGGTCGACAGCGTACCGCATCTACAAACCGGCGATCCGAAAGCCGGCCTGCAGCCAAGGACACTGCAAGAAAACCTCCGATGGTCTCTCCCCAGTCCCAGGCCCATCAGCGTTTCCCCTCGCCAGATCACGCAGAAAACACCGTTATCAACATGCTGGCCCCCTTCTTGAAGCCCCCGACGCCCGAGCCCGCTCAGGCCTACCACCGATCACCAGACGAGACTTCGTACGGCATGCACAGCACCACGGCAAACGAGGTCTTTGGAATGCTTCAGTCCGAGCCAAGCCCTACCGGCTCCATGCCTTCTGGCAAGTTTGAGCCCCTGCCGTGGAACTGGGTCTATACGCCCACACCTCACAACAAGGGCACTGACGCCTCGGCCTCTGCGTGCAAGGACGCATTTGACGGGCCCGTTAGCCCCAACTTTTCGTCTCGAGAGGTGCCCCGTCGTGTCAGCGCCATGGAGGACCCGTTTACAAACTCGGCGCCTCAGCTGCCCACAGTCCCGACCCCTCGGATAGCCAGCAGCATGATGGGCAGCCCCCCCGTTGCGTCCGCTGCCGATGAAGCCCACCGCAACAACCTCCTTCAGTCGCTCGTGAGCTCCAGCGCACCCCGGACTTCGACGTTCAGTCAGTGGGGCCAGAACTCGACACGCTTACCCAAGGAGACGATCGCGTCGCCCTACGGCCACCAGGCCTTCAATGGGTACCCCATGTCCTCGGCCTTTTCCCACCCGAGCAGCCTGTATCATGGCACCCCGGTCAACGGTGCCGCCTACGGTATGCCGGCCCGGAGCTATGTGGATGTGAACCGGTACGATCGCGGCCAGAGCCAGGAGTCGGCGGCAGCACCAATGTCGTCGAGCCGGCGCTTCCAGATGGATGATACGACGTCAAGCTACGATGCCGCTATCCTCCAGGCTGCCTTCTACGGCAACAAGTAAGGAGTTGAGGTGGTCATGCCTTGTGATGCAAAATATCCTCTCACCAATCTGGGTTCTGACAGAAACGCCCAACTACTGGGTTTGTCGTTGCGGCTTTTGAGACGTCCCGTTCCTGGCTTGGCCACTCGGGACTGCTCAACCGTGGTTGTTTATCCAGGCTGCGCAGTACATGCCAGCAACCAGCTCATGTTCTCAGAGTTTGCCAAGCTCTGGTGTTGGAGTCAGCAGATGCAGTCGGTCATTCAGCGATACGCAGTTCAGCCTGATACCGGACCTGTCTGCGGTTGGCACACTGGACTCATGTATGAGCTTGATCTCGCCTTGCAGTGGCATGGTTCAAGCCGGCAAGGTGCAAGCCATGAGTGTGCTGGTCTGCACGCCCATCTCGTCGGCGATTTTTATTTCTTGGTTTCTCAGGCAAGAAGTCACTCTTTTTTATATTCACTTTCAAAAATATGCTTGCCAAATACTCGATATCGTGGAGGATATCGTGTGCCGCTATGCGCTATGGGATCACTCAATCGGGGTGTCCTTTTCCTCCCTTGGATGCAAACGCCGTTGTTGAAACCGTTTCCCATTTTCCTCTCAACGCCGAACCATATTCAGTCCCACAGGAAGGATATGCAAGATGAGTTGTTTATGGGCTTTAAGCAGACTGGTAGGTTTGCTTGGGGAAGGGGTATCTGGGGGACATGTTAGCATTAATGCCAAGGGAATCAGGAGAGTGGTGCCTTTGTCAAGGGCTGTGGTGATGGTTGTAGGAGAGATAGGCAGAGGAATGAAGCTGCAATGTTTTGCAATGCAATGAATCGACTCTGATGTTTGGGGGTGAACTTACGAAGGTCCAAGCTCCTGGATGCTCAAACGAGCGAGCCACTGTCCCATATCGATGTTGGTCTTGAGAGGCTTGCCCTCGAGGAGACCAGCGAGGAAACCGCCGGCAAAAGCGTCACCAGCACCGTTGGTGTCGTTGATCTTCTCACTCTCAATGGCGTGGACGGGGAACTCCTGGATACTGTCCTCACCCTGGATGGCAACCAGGGTAGGGTCGGTGCCCTGCGTGACGATGGCAACTCGCTTCCTCTTGTTGTTCTCCTTGGGGAGGTTGGCAAGGTGCTTGACAACGTCCTTGGGCTCCTTGCTGGGCAGGTCGTGGGACTCGGCGTAGGCGGCGGCCTCGGTCTCATTGCCGATGATGTAGTCCCAGTAGGGGGCGCTGGCATCGACCACCTCCTTGAAGAACTGAGGGATAAAGGGAGCGGAGAGGGACAGCACAAAGGTCTTGTTGTGCTCGGCGGCCTGCTTGGCGAGCTCCATGATGGCAGGAGGGCAGACTGGCACGTATCAGCTCAATTTACTTGCAACTATCTGTTGAAGTTCTTACCGGTGAAGTGGAAGCCACCGACGTAGTAGACCTCGGCGTTCTCAACGAGCTTCCAGATCTCGGGCTTCTTCAGGTGGTCAAGACCATAGTGGTTGGCAGCACCGAGGTCAGTGCACAGACTTCGGTTGTGGCCGGTGATGACGGCAGCGCAGCGGCCGGTCTTCTCATTGGGGTCGACGCGGTACTCGACGCGGAGGCCAGCCTGCTTGACGGCATCGTGGAGGATAGCAGAGTACTTGTCATCACCAGCACCGCCAAGGTAGACGACGCTGTTGGGGGGGAGGATGTACTGGGCACCTCGGGCGCTGTTCTGGGCAGCACCAGCAGCGATGAGCTTGGCGTCGTAGTTGTTGAGGAGATCCTCGTAGATCGGGATGTGCTTCTCCTCGGCGAGAATAGCGTCGTTGGCCTTGAGGTCGTACTTGTCAAGCAGAGCCTGGTCACCGTAGGCCTGGATGTCTAATGGTAGCTCATCAGCACGTAATCGAGGACAAGAGATATCGCGGGGTAAGATATCTTTGATGGCGAAGGGGATATCACGAGGATTTCAACAGCGGCAGAACATACCAAGGAGAGGGTTCTCCAGGCAGAGGAGAGAAAATTCTTTAACGGAGGACATGGTGCTCAATTGTCTCGAATATACTAGAGTTGATGAGATAGTTGAAGCTCTGGAGGGGAAGAGTTTGTGACGGCGGATGGAGGGGTTGAACTGGGTGGGGTTCAAGTCCAACCGACGTGGGGCTTGCGTCTTCGGCGTCCGAATGGGAGCGACCCTGGAGGAGAGGCTGCGAGCCCACGTGCGGGGGCCTACAGAGGCGAGTCTGAGTGATGATTTTGGGAGCATTTTGATAAGATAGAGCGAGCGACTTGAGGTTATCACTGGGGAGAAGATGGCATTGAGAGTCGAGTTTGTTGGAGTTGACAAGTTTAACAAGCAATCAAGCTTTGCATCTAAATAAAGGCAATGGAATAACATCATACGATCAGACCCAGGCCAACTCGGCTAACACTTTCATACCATGTCATAGCAGGTGACCATGGCCGATCCATGATCCATCACGAAACCGTAATGGCGAGGGTACACGTTTTACCATATTTCTTGGTATTCTTGGTATCTCACTTGTCGCTCACATCGTTCACAGAGAAACGGCCTTCAGATTTTGTGCGCCAAATGCCATAGTACTTGCCCTCGGAGCTACCAGCCATCTTCTCTCGGCAGTACCATCAATAGATGCAAGCAAGCCAGTAAACACCATCCCAATGAGACCATGAACCAGCCACTACCCTACTCCTTCGTCTTCTGAGTACCACGGAGCAGACCCGTCCTCCGGGCAGCGATAAGACCGGCCTTTTGACCCTGGACGGCGTATCGGGAGATGGTAGAAGCCTTACCAATATGTTGATGGTTACCCTGTTCATTGTCAGCTTTACTGTCACGCCTAAAAATCTTCGGGAGATACGTACACCACCGTGGGGATGGTCGACGGGGTTCATGGCAACACCACGGGTCTTGGGCCAGCTGTTTCGCTTGACAGCGAACTTGTGCTTGGCACGAGAAGCCTCTGCATCGAACGTTAGCGATCCGTTTCCATCCTTCCAGCTTCAGGAAAACGTACTCATGAGGGGCTTGTCGGTTCGGCCACCGCCAGCGACGATGCCGATCATGCCTCGGGAGCCGGAGGAGACGACCTTCTTGGCACCAGAGGGGAGCTTGATGCGGGTCTTGCCCTCATCGGGGTTGTGGCCGACGACGGTGATGTAGTTGCCGGAGGTTCGGCCCAGAGTGCCACGGTCACCAATTCGCTCCTCAACGTTGGAGACGACGGTACCCTCGGGCATCTCACCAAGGGGAAGGACGTTGCCGACGGTCAGGGCAGCCTTCTTGCCGGCGTAGATGAACTGGCCGGTGTACATGCCCTCGTTGGCGATGAAGGTCTCGGTGACCTGCTTGAATCGGTAGGGGTGACGGAAGACGACCTTGGCGAGGGGAGCACCGCGACCTGCACAAACAGTCAAGGTTAGTTGTCGTTGCTCGTTTTGTGTGGTTTCTCGGGAAGCTCGTCGGGGAACTTGCCAGCATCGTGGACGATCTCGCGGACTACACCTCGGAGGTAGCCATGGCGCTCGGAGTAATCGAGGTTGCGGAACTTGGCGGGAGCCTTGTTCAGGCGCGTGTTGGCCGCTTTCCTGGGTATCAGTATTTCGAAATTCTCGACACGTTCGTTCGGATGAGGCTCGATCGGTACTGACTGAAAATAGATCCACGACCCTTGCGCTGGTTGCGAATGACTCTACCCATGGCGAATCTTCTTCACGGAGTGAAAAGGAAGAGGGTAGATGCTGTGAAGCTGTGGGTTAGTATGGAAAGGAACAAAAAGATCAGGATGGGATATTTACCTGGCTTGGGCCGCTTGGTGTATCAAGGTTGTCAAAGAGCGCTCGCCGCGGATTTTTTTGTGCGTCGGAAGGAACCTCCGCTGGGTGGGGAAGGAGCCCTGACCACGTGACTTCAGCCTGTGGGGTCAGCGCAATGGAACACTTGGAGGTGGCCTGCCCGAACGAATCCTGGCTAGGGAGTAATTCTTGTCTACCTTACGTCTTATGTTGCTGTAGTACTTTGGCTAACGTGTATTTACGCCTGCGCGACGCGTACCCAGGCAAGCCAAGCCAATGTCATCATCTCATCGCCCAACGTCCTCTGGCCGAGATTATCACCACGACTGCACAACATCTTGGCCAGTAGAAGACTCGACGCGACGGTTGCTCTCTGATAAGACCTCACATACTCATGCCCAGAGACCGCATTCATTATAGCATGTCATGCAGTGGCAACATGTTACTTTGTTATTCTCAGTATCGATAATATCTCGACCTTCGTTGAGCTTGCATCTTGGAATGGGTGCAATGTGGATGCGCGTGCTATCAGTTTGCGCTGCATCATCGTGGAGAGGCCTCGAAACGCTTCAATGCAGAGGACCGGATGTGTCCGACCAAGTGGTTGAACTGCGATGATTGAAATTGAGAAATCAGGCGTCCCCTGCCAAAAGTCTTCACCCCGTGAGATGGAGCTTTGTGCTACTTCATTGAGCGTCACGACAACATTTCCAATGTGTCCTCAGTGGGATGCATCTGTCTTCTGTCCATGTGACTCTTACGACGTTTGAGACATCTGTTTGGATGTGGCGCGCAATTTGCGCTATCAAAAGGTTAAGGCGGTGAGAAACCCATTTTCTCTCTCTCCAGCTCTGTGTGAGACCCAAACGCTCTCTTGGATAAGCACGCCCTTTACGAGCCGAGGCATAACGAGAAATGCTACCTGCCTGATTTTGAGGAGATGGCAGTCGGGAGTGGATGACGGGGTCGCATAAATCAGCGGGCTGCTTGGGCGCTGGGGGTCGCCAAGGGTGCCTGTCCAGATCAACAACACAGAAACCTGAGAGAAGGGGCAAGACGGTGTTTCTGGATTCAAGTGCATCCAGCATGTCAGGCCAGGCGAGAGGATCTTGCACAGGACACCTGGTCATGTTTGTTGGGTCTATGGACGATATTGGCTGGAAAGCCTCATCCTGAAGCTATGGTGAAGGAATGCGTGGAGAAGATGGTCAGCTTCATCTGATCTAGCCCTCAGACCTTGGGTTAGGTGCTGTTTGAGTGTCGGGTCAACGAAGCATAGGAACCCAACGACAACGAGGCTCTGGCTTGTTATGATGTCTGTTTGAATAGTTAATACACGTTTGCCTTGACCTATCAGAACTCACAGGCCTAATCTGCGGCTCGTTGCAAGGCTAGTGTGTGCTCGTTCCGCGTGAAAGTCCAAGTTACGTCGTTTCTCCTTCTCTTTCCCCCCACATTCATCTCCATCTCCGTCTCCATCTCAACCTTGACCTATCAACAACAAATAACGACTAACCACGCGCAAAATGTCGGCCGATGACGACTCTTCGGACCTTTCGTCCTTGTCTTCTCTGTCGCCTGCGCCGTCTGATATCGAGCTGGATGATCCTGAAGATTTGGCGCCGCCCAAGTCCAAATCCAGGAAGGGTATCCAGAAATACTTCGCAAAGGTCGCAGAGCAACCACCCAAGGAGCCCTCGCCGCCGCCGCGCAAACGATCACCATCGCCAAGCCATGAATATGTGCTGGCAGATAATCCAGACATTGCAGTATGTTTATGGCCTCGATTTATAATTCATTTTTGGGCGGTCAATGGTTTGGCACGCGTTGCCACTTTTGCGACGCGACCTGTCGCGTATACAACGTCATGGCACCTTGCTAACAGCTACAGTTCATTGTCATGTTCAGAAGCCGCTTCAGCGACGCCTTTCCGAAATCTCTTGCCCATTTTGGCCCCCAAGAACTCGAACGCGATGTTGTCGAACCTACCCCCGGCGATCGAGTCGAACATTTCCTCTGCGCGTTGCTAGGGTTACTTCTGAATCGCAAGCAAGATGTCAAGTACGGCTAGCCCTACACAGCGCCGAAACACCGAGTTGACAAACAATCTCTTAGGCCAGGTCACTACGGTCGCGCCCTGGAAGATGCTATTAGCTCTCACAAGAACCAATGGGCGCCGGCTTGGGAGGGAAAGAATCCCTTGTCCGGCGGCGCATCCTTTACCTCGATGAACCCCACACAGAGAGTGCGAACATTCAGGCCCTATGTCCTCGCATGTTATCCATACTAATTACTTATAGCTCACCCTGCTACGAACATTGACTCTGTGGACACTCTCGTCTTCCGAGGCTGTCAAGGGACTCATTAACCAGTCCTACAAGCAGAACCGCCACGAAGACGATGCGAACCAGCCAAGAGCGGTGCAGCCGTGGGGATCGGATGGCGATAAGCGCCGTTACTTCCTGATTGAGGGACAAGACGATACAGCCTTTCGGGTCTACCGCGAAAGCAATCCTGCTGGGACAAATCGAACATGGTGGAGCGTGACTGGCACGATTGACGAGCTCAAAGCTCTTGCAGAGAAGCTTGAGATCAAGGATGGCGGACCAAAGGCCAAGAAACTGGCTCACAAAATGGTGACTGCTGTTCCTCGATTCGAAGCTGGCGAAGAGGTTAGTTGCCATCAATCTCCTCCACCATTTAGATGCCTATCATTGAGGCGCATATCTCTTGTTCTTATTCTGACTCTGTTACCAGAAACGAAAGCGACGTGATTACCGACAGATGCGTAAGGAGCAGTTCAAGCGGCCCGAACCCGGATTTTCCATGTACGAGGGCCGCACCCGCGGGAAGAAGATGAAGTACACATACTCGGACGACGAGGATATTTTCGAGACCGACTCTACCAACCGACGTTCTGCTCGCAACACTGGGAACCATACTCCGGCCGAGACTGGCCCAGTCACCACCTCGAGTGGCCGACAGATCAAAGCACCAACTCGACTGAACCCTGCAACGGGAAGCAGCGCACCAGGAAGCGTACAAGGAGACACGTCCGAAGTCGAAAAGGAAAGCTCTGTAGGCCCAACAGGACGACCTCGACGATCAGCTGCAGTAAACCACGGCACAAGTGGTTGGACAGGGTCCAGGAATGGTTCACGGCCCAATACGACGGATGATTCTGAAAAAGAAAGTGAAGCCGAGTTTGGGGATGATGAAGAGGATGTCGATGAGCATGTGCCCGAGGAGTCAGAAGAAGAAGACGAATTTGACCAAGATGAGGCCATGGTTGAAGATGACCTGGACGACTCGAACCGAAGCTTGGTTGTGAAGCTCTCGGTGACGCCGCCCAAGTTACGCAGCGTCTTGGCACCAAACTTGCAAGCGGGTAACAAACTACCAACACCGAGCTCTGAGCAAGGAAATGGAAAGGCTCAGCCCACCGAATCACCTCTTGTGGAGATGCATGACGCCCCTAGCAAAGAGGCTGAACCCGCCAAACAGTCTTCGACTCCAGATTCGAAACTGGCAGACCGACAGGCGGCCAACCCGACACCTGTCCATGTGACGCCCCTGGCTTTTAGAGGAAGCCCGGACAAGACACATGCGCAGCCGATTCCCCGGCCTCTCGATGTTGGCGCAACCCAGGAGTAAGAAGCGATGCTTTAGCCAATTGTTTTTGTCGGAGTTTCGGAATTCAAGGGGTTTGTATGGCATAGAAGCAAAGTTGGCCCAAAGGTCGACATCACGGCGGAATAGAACTGTGGCATCAAAAAAAGAGATATCGAGGGCTGTTCAGATGAGCGATGGTGAAGCAATACCCAACAGAGAAGCTCCTTTTCAGATCTTGGCGGCTTGGTTGGCATGGACCATATGGGAGCGAACATCTTCTTCTTGATACCAAACGATAAATCTATGTACAATTCATTTCATATTACATCCCTATTCCCCGGTGAATCAAGCCCTCTTGCTATGGCTGGGTATATTCCAGTTATTGACTCCCCACCACCAGCGCCGTACCCGCGCACCCACCGTGTCTCCGTGTAGCCGGGCATTCCTGTTCCAGTGCTGCCAGCCGCAGAGGAACAAATTATAGACGAGGCCCTGCGTCAAGGGCATCAAGATCTGTGCCACCGTGTCAGCCCTGCTCGCCGCCGTTGCGAGCTGCAAGTATTTACCTGATCCCTCGTTGTGATGAGCGCCACCTTCCACCACGTGTCGGCCTTTGAGATGCTCCGGAGGTAGCTCTGCTCGAAGCGCAGGTCAGGTAGGGGAGGGAGGGTGGTCTTTCGGGGCGTGGGCCGGAGGACGCTGTAAGGGATGTCCTCTTCCTCCTCGTCCGAGTCGATACCGTCATCGTCATGTTTGAGGCTGTGAAGGAGGACGGGCTCGCGGTCCGAGGCGGCTGTGGGGGGGTTGATGTCGAGGGCTGGGTCGGGGTGACGCTCAATGGAGGCGGCCTGGAGAGTGGCTGCGATCTCGGTAGGTGCTGAGTCCATGATGGGAGGGGGAGCCTAGAGCGGCTGATTGTTTGATGGTGTACGTAGTAACAGGCCAAGGGGTCCAGCTATTGTAGTTATCTTGTAAATATGTAGATGTAGTTGGAGCTTGGGCGCGTTACTATGCTGGTTCTCGTCGGCTTGGGATGCTTGACGTCGGAGCGCGGAGCTCTGGGGAGCGATACTGCCGGGCGGTAGCGTGGATTGTGGGGAGCATGAGGATAAAAAAACAGCATGTAACACTCACTACCAATATCCAAGGGGTCCTAGGCAGTGAGCCCTCTGATCGCAAACAGAGTTCCTAAAAATTCCAGCATTATTTAGGCTTTTAATAAACTCGCAAGATCTTGTATTAACATCTACGCCCTTGTCGCGTTCCAATTGTAAGAGAAGTTTGGCTGTCTAGTACTTTACCATGTGTTGAGCTTTTTCGGCCACACATGAGCTTGATTTCGCCCTACAAGGCGCTGGGCTTAGAGGCTGATCTCACTAAACAAATGACTTGGGTTGTCTACAAACTCCCTCAGACTCGAGACAATTCAACTTGAATTAGTAAATTTAAAGTTTGTGAAGCAACTAAGCGATCAGGACAAAAGACTGGCAGTTATGTCGACATGGATGAGCCTTATGCACAATACCTAGGTAATTTAAGGTACGAAACAAGGATGAGGGTGGATTCCCGATTGCGTGGTGATCGGCCTCCGTCATAATCCGCCAGGTCCATTTATCATTGACTTGCCCGCAAAGCATGTAATCGAGAGCTGCTTTCAATGCTTCTTTACGCCTGGTGTGTTTGACAATGCGTGTCTGCAATGGCGCACTTGACTGCAGCTCTCGGCTCGACAAGCCTGTTGATCCTGACATGCAAGGAATTGGGGTGAGCTTGTACCCCTTAATCCCCGTGATCTAAATGTCCAAGTCTCACATGTTGATTCAAGGTTGTCCTGGCTTTTGTGATCACAGCCGCCCTCTCAGTGCTGGTTGCCATCCTAGCTGTCGTCAAACGCGGCATTCCCAAACACCAGTATATGAGACTCGACGAAAAGGTCTTGTTATGGATTGGAGTTAGGAAGCCGGCACAGGAGGCGCCCAGTAACCTTGGCTACCAGGCGTTTCTCCTTGCCCTCAGTGACCAGATGCTGGCCGTTGGCCTTTGTTACCTCATCGCCATGTATGCCCAGATATGCCGTCTATCGCTCTTTTCTTTTCACGTCGCTGCCCAGCTTGGGTATCTATCCTCGTGCGTTCACCTTTGCACTTTGCTGGTGCTCAAGTCGTACTTCAGAAAACATCCGAAGCAGGCGCTTCTACGCGGTGTGCTGATGGTGCTGTTTCTGGGGTTTCTTCTCGCGACTATCTTGCTCCAGTATGTCACCCTGTTCGAAAGACGCGACAGACTGTTTCTCTGTGGGCTTCACCACCCAGAGTTCAAGCGTTACGTTTATTTGACACTCCGGTGCTTGGCCTTTGGTTTTGCTCTCGCATTTATCTACTGGAATGCGTTACGGACGATCGAGCTTGACCCTACGGCAAGATATGAGTTCCGAATCGACGCCTGGACCATGGCGATTCTGCGTCGTATCTACTCACATGACAACGTGGAGGACGACTTTAACACTTTCTTGAGGCAGAAGAAAGAGAGAGAACGGAGACAAGAGCAAAAGAACATCAAGACCTTGGAGCAACACTCGAGCCTTGTGAGGATTTTCGGTATCGTGACTCCGTTGATTGTGTGCGAGTTGCTGGGTTCAGTCTTCTTTGAGCTTTTGATTGCTGTTTTCTCATTTGGGGTTGCAATGTATACCCTCGCCGTCGTGCTCTTCAAGTCCGGTGTTGACACTAGCCCCTTACTCACGGCGAGCTTTGGTCAAATTATGCCAATGCTTCTCCTCCTAGTCTTTGGGTTGACGGCTTTGGAGGTCGGCAGTAAGTTTATTATTGAACGAGTCTTCTGTGCATAACTGATCGTGTAACACGTAATAGGCATCAAGAACTTTAGAGGAATAGAGATGGAAATCGCCTTGAAGAAGCAGTCACCTGTGGTATCGGCCGGCACGAGAGAGACTTCGGCACTGGAGAGATATGGCACAGCCTTAAGTCGGGTATCATCGTTTGGAAGAGAGCTCACTTTGACAAACCAAGACACCGAACCGCTGCCTCATAGTCTTTCGAGATCTTACCAACAACCGCCCCTGGCCATTGGCGCCGCATCGCAAAGCCAGCCAGATCTATCAGGAAACCTTGGCTTTGGGGCAAGAATTGATTCCATGACCAAGTGGATGGCACCAAGAAGAACAAACACCTCGGAAATGGAAAGGGGAAATAATGTGAGTAAAATTAAGGTATTATATCTGTTATCGGATGGAGGCTGACGCTTGGCAAATAGTCCTTGTTCTACAGACCTGATCGGGCAGTAGACGTACTCGATGTTGCCTTTAAGCATGCGAGAGGAGCAGTGCATGCTTCTATAGGCGTTGGTTTGTTGCTGACGGCAGGCTTTATCGTGATGTGCTTCTTTTTCTACGAATTCGTGATGCCGGGTTTAGGTTGCTTAGTTCTGCTGTACTTTGTTTTTGACATTGCCCATGATGTTTACAGGATTGGGGAAGTAAGAAAAGAGCGTATTAGAACGGGGAGACGGGTATGAGTCCAGGGAAGAGATTTAGTGTTTAAGGAATATAAAGACATATTATTAATATTAATATTAATATTTGTAAAGATAAGCGAGTTTGTTGTTGTTTCAGTGAGGATAGAACTCTGGAACTACAGCATGTATGGATGTTAGTCGACGAGATGGAGGCTTACTTGCAACTTCCTTAGAATCATGGCCCAACCAGGCTTTCTGTTTCGGATTCATCTAGCAAAATTGAACTTAGAGAATGACCTTATGTCTTCTAAAGCCTAAAAGTAGTTTACCATTAATTAATACGGGCATAACAACGTTGGCGAATCACTGGTGATAGGGTAGTAGCCACAGCAAGGCAGCGATGATCCGGCAACTGTCGGCGTGGCTGTGCGGCGGTTCCGACGCCCCACTCGGGTACCAACAGCCAAAAGTTACGTAGCACATTGTGGAGGGCCTAGGTCATCGCGCCCGTTGCACGAGAAAAATCTGGCACTAACATCCAACTTTTGGGATCTTCAGGCTCCAGACTTCGAGCACCGACAAGACTTTTCGAGTCCCCAGACTCGCGAGAGAAGAGAAGCCAAAAAAATCAGGAAAAAAAGTCGTCGACTCCATTATTCAAGATGAGTGACGCTCAGGCGAACGAGGCCGAGAAGAACGTGAGTCCCCAGAGAGCGAGCACTTCTTTGCTGCGACCGCCCCTCCTTTGCCCCGCGCTCGAGAAATCAACAACCCCCCTCTCAACTTCGAGGTTGCTCGTGATGACTGACCAGGAATCGGAGATTAGATTGAGATCTGGAAGGTCAAGAAGCTTATCAAACGCCTCGAAGCCGCCAGAGGAAATGGAACCTCCATGATTTCCCTCATTATTCGTGAGTGACTCCTTTGCTCCCATCTCGTGTTGGGGAAACCGCGCACTAACATGTGTCTTATTCCAGCTCCCAAGGATCAGGTCTCTCGAGCGGCCAAGATGTTGGCTGAAGAATACGTACGACCCTCTTATTCATACTCCGAACACTCGCGACAGTACTGACACCTCCCTAGGGTACCGCCTCCAACATCAAGTCCCGTGTCAACCGACAGTCCGTCCTGTCCGCCATTACCTCGACCCAGCAGCGTCTCAAGCTGTACAACAAGGTCCCCCCCAACGGCCTGGTCGTCTACTGTGGTGAAATCTTGACCTCTGAAGGCAAGGAGCGAAAGGTCAACATCGACTTCGAGCCCTTCAAGCCCATCAACACCTCGCTCTACCTGTGCGACAACAAGTTCCATACCGAGGCTCTGGCTGAGCTGCTCGAGTCCGACCAGAAGTTTGGCTTCATCATCATGGACGGTAACGGTGCACTCTTTGGTACCCTCAGCGGCAACACCCGTGAGGTAGTCCACAAGTTCTCGGTCGATCTTCCCAAGAAGCACGGCCGTGGTGGTCAGTCCGCTCTGCGTTTCGCCCGTCTGCGAGAGGAAAAGCGTCATAACTACGTCCGAAAGGTTGCCGAGTTGGCTGTGCAGAACTTCATCACCGCCGACAAGGTCAACGTCGCTGGTATCATTCTTGCTGGTTCCGCCGACTTCAAGAACGACCTCAACGCCTCCGACATGTTTGACAACCGTCTGCAGACCAAGGTCATCAAGGTCGTTGATGTCTCATACGGTGGTGAGAACGGCTTCAACCAGGCCATTGAGCTGTCATCCGAGACCCTCGGCAACGTCAAGTTCATCCAGGAAAAGAAGCTTATTGGAAAGTACTTTGAGGAGATCAGCCAGGACACCGGCAAGGTGTGCTATGGTATCGATGATACCTTGAAGGCTCTGGAGCTCGGTGCTGTTGAGACGCTCATCGTCTTTGAGAACCTCGAGATCAACCGCTCTGTTCTCAAGGACAGCAACGGCAGCGAGATCATCCTCCACACTACCAAGCAGCAGGAGCAGGAGAGCCGCGACAAGTTCCTCGATAAGGAGACTGGACAGGAGATGGACATTGTCTCTCAGGACTCCTTCCTGGAGTGGATTGCGGAGCACTACAAGGACTTTGGTACGAACCTTGAGTTTGTGTCTGACCGATCCACCGAGGGCAACCAGTTTGTCAAGGGTTTCGGTGGCATCGGTGGTCTTCTCCGCTACAAGGTCAACTTTGAGCAGCTAGCTGATCTGAGCGACGACGACGACTACTACGACGGTGAGTGAAGTCGACACTTCTGGCGATTGCCTTTTGCTAACCCATCAACAGATTGACCAGCGGATCCCCTCGTCACCAGCGAGGGATCGACTCAAGTTCAACCGTCCACGCACGACAACAGTGCCATGCGCCTCGAGGCGCAGAGGTCGACCGATGCCGCGCCGATGTCAACTGCTCAAAAGCGCTTGGTGGGAAGGGACAGTCTCGCGCCTCCCCATGCTCCCCGTCAGGTGTCGCGACCCAGTCCACTTCGCACAATGATGACGGCTTCTTGAGTTATGATCGGTGGGATTTAGAGGTACATGGAACCCCTCAGGTCTACATCCCAGAAGTCAGGTCTAATATGCTGGTAGGCCCAACCATTAAAATTGAAGGATCGGGGTGGCGCGGCGGCTAGAGGATTCGTGAGGGCTTCCAGGGGTAATACTCTGTGTTTGCCCGAATGGTCTGTTGTCATGGAGTAGAATCGTTGTGAGCTCGCTGCAGGCTTTTCCGTCACTTATTGATGGGACATGGTCGTGAGCAGCCACAGCACGTCGAGTCAACAAAATACTAGTCGCTTGCATGGCCATTGAGATGATTTATCAACAAGTGAATGTACCTGTGATCTCAAGATAAGCCGTATGACCAAGCTGTGTCTTTCTCTTTCCGTCTTCGCCGAGTCTGACTTACGGCTTATACCGCATTTGTAGTCTATTCCGTGGGCCTACGGTATGTGCCGGGGGGATGCTCAGTTAGGGGGAGCTCCACGAACCGAGTATGTTTAACGTAAAGGCCCGCGTACCTATTCAGCGCATGTATACGTGATAGCATAGGCCGAAGCGCCCTGGAGCTTAAGATTTCTATGGATGGATTTCTTTGTGCTGTTTCCGGGGCGCTAAGGGTGGCTTGAGACTAGTGTGGGGGTTGCGAATGCGAGGAAGGCGCATGGATGTGCTACGTCAACATGGCCCCCGGCCTGTTCCATCAACGACCAGTGAATATCCTACCAGCATCATTCCATTTCCCACCGCCATATTCCTCTCTCGCCATAAAGACTACGGCTCAGTGTCAACTGAAGCTGTCGTCTGGCGCTGAATATACGCATTTCCAACATGCCCGAAACCAAAGAATTACCGGTGGCTGCGTCAAAGCAAGCTGGCCGCGCCATCCCCGTCGGCCTCAATGAAGCTGCGCTAGATTCCCCGACCTTCCGCGTAACCGCCGCCAATTTCGCTGAACAGGTCGACGCTATCGAGAAATGGCTAAACGGCTATGTCCAGTCGACGTCGAAGCTTGTGCACGATCTCCTCGCCCTCGAAGAAACCATCAACACGTACCTCGTCAAGACCATGCCCTCTGCGGCCGATGGCGTTGTCGATAATGACTATACCTTTCTGGCTCTGAAGAGGGCGAGCGACGGCTGGCGCGAGTATTGGATCCAGATGTTGAGTACTATGAAGAAAATGGAAGGCTCAGTCGTGGATCCGATCCGCCAGTTCATTATTGGTGATCTCAGGAACTTTAAGGAGTGCAGGAGGGCCATGGAACAAGCGCAGCGAACATTCGACTCGACCTTGGCTCGTTATGTCAGCCAGTCAAAGACAAAGGAACCATCGGCACTTCGAGAAGATGCCTTTGCCGTGTTCGAAACCAGAAAAGCATACCTGAAAGCGTCGATGGACTACTGTCAGCTCGCACCACAACTGCGCTTTAGCATGGACAAGCTCCTGGTCAAAATCTGCAGCGAAAGGTGGAAAGAGCTGAAGCGCTCTAGAGAGGCGGTTGGTAATGCTGCGCGCTGGAATCAAGAGATGGAACGCATCCAGGGCTGGTCAAACGAGATGGCAGCTTCAGAAATGGTTTTCAGACGCGAGCTTCAAGTGGCTAGACGGGAGCTTGGGGATACTACAGTCGCGGGATCTAAGCCGTCTCGCGAGCTCGAGGACTATAGCACATCGACTGTCCCCTTTCTTGGAACCCGTGGCCCTATCAACCTGCGCCTCAAGGAGGGCGCCGCTGTTATTTCGGAAAAGCAGGGATGGCTGTTTCTACGTACCCTGTCCGGAAAGCCAGCAAGACATACCTGGATCAGGAGATGGTACTACTGCCGTGATGGAATCTTTGGCTGGTTAGTACCGGGACCTCTTGGAGTCCTTCAGGGCGACGAGATCGGAGTTTTGCTTTGTAATGCGAAGCCAGCAGTGGCCGAGGACAGGCGCTTCTGCTTCGAGGTCAAGACAAAGAGCCAGACAATACTCCTCCAAGCTGAGACGCAGGGCGAGCTCACGGAGTGGCTCGAGGTCTTTGAGGTCACCAAGAAACGCGCTTTTGAGACCAGCATGAACAGGAGTAGCACTTCTATCCCTGGTGCTGTTGATCCCGCCTTTTCCATCTCACCCCCAAGCATCCCAGAATTCTCCGCCAAGGCCCTCGATGCACAGACTGGTATCCACGATGAGTCCGGGCCTGGAGTTGACCGAATGTCTACGCTACCGGTTCCTGGACCAGACGGCAATCTCAGCACGAGACAGAGCTTTGATGTTAACGGCAGCTTGTCTCGTCGCTCCATCACCGCCCTGGGACGTGATCTTGCTCGAGAAGAGGGTGAAAGTGGTCGCGAGCATGCGGCCAGGATCATCCAAAAGCTTGATCTTCATCGCAAAGCTACGTTCGGCAGCCAGCCGGGTGCCGAGGCAGCGCAAGGCAGCGCTGCAGGTTATTCTGCTGGACTCGCCAGCATGATGGCTACAAATCATACTCTTCTGCCCGGACAACCCAACGTTCCACCAAGTACTTCCACCTTTAGGCAAACGCCGAGCATGCTGCCATCGGTAGACACTCAAACCGGCAGTCTGGCCCCAGCTACTCTGGCCAAGCCCCCCTCCATGACTGGATTGAGTCGTATTGCAGTATTGACTGCCGGAGATCGTCAGCCGGTAGGCGGCAATCGAAAGCTCCCGGCGTCGGTGGTTGCCAACTACTGGGGAACCAGCCCGTGGGGTGCGATCAACGCACCATCCCAACCCGTTCTGCCTAGGCTGGATGAGGACGACCCCATCGGTGTTGTGGTTCCTGGGAGTGGCCAGGGCGCTCAGCGAGATCAGGGTGGAGAAATGTTTCCGCGCAACTATCCTCCAGAGTTGAGAGCTCAGCATGCGCAGTTCCGATTGTTATTCCCTGATGCGCCTATGGAAGAGAAGCTTGTGCTCGTCTTCCGAGCAGCATGGACTGGTTCCCCCGAGCGAGGCCCTGGCAAGCCGGATATGGCTGGCGACGGCCGTATCTACATCACGCCCGACAACATGTACTTCTATGGGCAGCAAATAGGCCTGGTCACGGCGTATAGCATCAGCCTCGACATCATCACTGAGGTGACGGCTGCGCCTGGCAAGGACTGCGACTTTATCTTCTTACATTTGGGTGAGGACGCCAACGAGACAGGATACACAAGGATCACCATCAAGGTCTTCTTGGAAGAACTGGGCCTGCTTCACACCCGGCTCAACCTGTTGATCGACGACCTCCAGGCCGAAGAGCCCATGGATGTCCAGGCAATAATATCTGCCTTGATTAATGTGGAAAAGGAGGAATTTGAGCGGCCGAGTCCCAGCATCGAGAGCTGGGAAGAGGTCTCGGCAACCACCCCTATGGATGATGGGACTGCGTTCGGCAGACCAGTGGCTAGACGCAACGACTTTGGTTCTCACCTTCGCCCCTCCAAGTCAAGAGCAAGACAGACTCAGAAGCTTCACTTACCAGTTCGACCCGTTATTTACGAGCCAGAAGGTATGAAGGAGCTGGCGGCTGAGCGCAACTTTGAGATCAGCGCCAAGTCCTGTTTTCACGTACTCTTTGGCGATAAGAGCTTTGTGTTTCCAAAGCTGTACTTTGAGCGACGTGCCCAGCAGATCGCTCAGGGACCGTGGGTGCTGGTAGATCAAGGGAGGATGAGACGTGATTTCCAGTTCAAGGTCGACTACAAAGATGTTCTGGGTCGGTCAAAAGAGGCCGAGGTTAACGACTACCAGATCATTGACGTGTTTAGCGACCATGTTACGTACGTGGTGACACACGTCAAGACAGCCTGGCATCTGCCCCATTCAACGTGGTTCAAGGTCATCACCAAGATCGTCATCACGCACCAGGCCAAGTCCAAGTGCAAGCTGGCCATCTACACCAAGGTCGACTGGTCCAAGCTTCCAACCTTGTCGAAGAACCTGGTGGAGCGTCAGGCACTCCACGATGCTGCGAGTGATGCTGAGGAGATTGCCGAAGTGGCTACAGACCAAGTCCGCAAACTTGGACCTCGGAGCCGAACGAACAGAGCAATCCAGGTTTACGGCCAGATTGGCCAGCAGACAGAGGTAGTGGTCTTTTCTCCCGGCGCGACAGATTCGACGAAAAAGCAGGCCATCAAACCTCGGACCTTGACCACGATGCTGTTTGAGACGCTTCGATCATTAGGAGAAAGCGCAGTATCATCGCTCATTATGTGGGCTATTGCGGTTCTACAAAAGATCTTCAACATCATCACTGCCCAATGGATCATTCTGGCCCTGCTTGCCTTTAGTACACTCGCCAATGTCCTTTTGACATCGAGCGAAGCTTCGACATGGTGGAGCGAAAGGAGAGCAGCAGGGTTTATGCAGAATATTGGGGTCCGGCCCAATACGATAATGAGCAAGGCCATCTATATCGCCGACCTGGATGAGGCACCATCTGCGGGCCAAGGACTGTCCTTTCCGGAGAATAGCACATGCTTCACAACATTCAAGGATTTGCTGGACACCACGGATATGGATACGCCGTGGGAGGACGCCGGAGCGGGCCTCTCAACATCAACTAGCCGTAGCACGGCACGCCGACTGCGACGGACGCGCCAACGTCTTGGGACGTACCGACACGACTTGCTGGTGGCTATGAGAGTCGTCAACGGCATCGAGCGGGAGATGCTCCAGTCAGAGTGGGAGAACTGGTTGGTGGACGAAAAGTCACTCTGCGATGAGCTGGACACTATGCTCCAGAACGAGGATGGTCAACAGAGCCAGAAGAAGGGGCCAGAGTCGGGCAAGCGGGACAAAGGGCCTCCGCAGAAGGTGATGGAGCCCATGACGGCGAAACGAAGGGAGAGCCTGGAGCAGTGGCGGGATAGCTATTGTGGAAGCTGCAGCAGGGACTACCAGGCTGTGATGAGGGAGCGGAAGTTGTCGATATTATAAAAGGTAGAGTCTTGATGGGGGACCTATTTGGCAACAAGCGAAGCATTTGTGTATTGTAGGCATGATGGATATTGATATGCATTGAGGAGAATAAGAGCTCTCAACCCCGTCTTTTGGCGGATTTTGTTTGTCCACTACCTTAATTATCGGGCTACACTTAAATTGGCATCGAGGAAAACCCGCATTGAGAAGAATGACCAAGCATTAGCCAAGTACCTTGGTATTCTAGAAGCCAGAACGAGTTTCTGGGGTATTTTAGGCTTTGGACACTGTCCTGTCAGCCCGTGTGTCCCGAGAGTGGTACGAGCGGATCCTTGTCGGGTGTCATAGTGGCTATCTGGGCGCTAATTCGCCTGCTGACCATTAGCTGATGAGCCCTATGGGAGCTAACGCCACACTGCTGTTTCTAGCGCCGGAACTACTGACGTCAATGAGGCGTTCACCGGCATTTACGGCCGCCGATCTAAGCTCCATCTTCTCCGGAAGCCTTGGTCTTGCTTTCTATATCTGGACTGGTCATGTCTATCTTCTCGTCTCTCGTCTTGGCGGATGGACAACCCTTTTGTTTTCCAACTACGTATTTTCCCTGGCTTGTCGCTGACGTATTATTCATTTTTCCCTTCCTTGTCTTCCTGTTTTCCACACTTGTGTGTTTGCTGCACGCTGTATAAACCTGCGAGCTTGTCCACTCCTATCCACTTACAACCACCACCACCACCTCCACCTCCACCACCACCACTGACCGACAACAACATCATCACCATCAGAATGGTCTCCCACCACGAGCCCTTCGGGGCTATGGGCCCTGTTGAATGGGATCAGATCCCTCATGACAGCCTCACCGAATTCGTCACCGACGTCATGTCCGAGACGCAGACGGTCGTCGAATCCATCCCCGCGCCCGCGACGAGGGCAGCTCCGAGTAGCACGGGGCGCGCACGCTCCAAGACCGAGTCGGCCGCCTCGGCCCCCGATATTCAACGGGCCATGTCACAGCGACAAAAGGCCTCATCTCTTAGCCAGGCTCAGGACCTACGGAAAGAGTGGAAAGAGATCAAGGTAAAAGAGAATCCCCTCGACATCAGCGTCTACAAGCTGGCGTCCAAGGACGGTCGCGGAGCGTGGTTTGCACGACGAAGCGTCCACGAGGGCTTGTCGTTTGACGATTGGAAGACGGGCCTGGCGGCCGAGTTTGCCGAAACCATGAAGATACAGGGATCGCCCGGAAGCGGCAACATTCGGGGCATCGGGGCTGATAAACGGGTTGAAGACAAGAGTATTGACGATGTTGGCCAACTGCAGGGTGAGTCCCCTCACTTCCCTTTCACTATCTGCCCACTCTAGGCCCACTCTGGATAACGTGATGCTGATTATACTTTGCAAGTCTTCCAACTTTCGGCCCAATTTCCTGGTCCGACGGCACCCCGGGATTTTGTCACTTGTCTTTTAACCTCCGAAACCTCCGTGAAGCCCGCTGAAGGGGCCCGTCCTCTGAGACAGTTTATGATTGTTTCAAAGCCATGCGACCACCCCGAGTGCCCTCCGCGCCAGGGCATCATCCGTGGCTACTACGAATCTGTCGAAGTTATCCGTGAGGTCCCAATCGACAACCTTGCTTCCAAGAGATCCTTGTCGTCGACCGACCTGAATCGAGACGAGGCTAGGAGACTAAGCACTAAGCCTGGTAGTGAAGGCAACGGCTCAGCACCCACCCAAGACTTCCCTACCGCCGTCGAGTGGCTCATGGTGACCCGAAGTGATCCTGGCGGTAGCGTCCCGCGTTTCCTTATCGAAAAGGGGACGCCGCCTGGCATCGTTGGCGATGCTGGCAAATTCCTCAAGTGGGTTACTGCCAAAGCGATGCAGGGCTTTCAAGAGCCCGTTGAGGCCGACGACAACAAGGACACTGAACAACCCGTATTGAACAAGGAAAAGCCGGTGGTCGCGGCAAACATGCCTACTGCGAATGTTGACCGCGTCAACCAGCATCAGAACCAAGACGACTTGACCCCTAATAACAATGGACTCTACGGCATCATAGCCGGTGCCGTAGGCGCTGCAGGCTCATATATCCCAAGCTCATATATTCCTACTGGTATACTCAAAACCTGGGGAACGGGCTCAAACCTTGCATCCCTGGATGAGAGTACATCCGATATACATCCCCACGAGGAAGAGCAACCTGACGACGAAAGCGACACTTCTTCCATCCGAAGCTTTGCTTCGGCTCTCGAGAAGAGTGACACGGCCGGAAACAAATCTCCTGACAGCATCACCGAGTCCCAATCCGAGACTTCTCGTTCTAACCCACAAGCTCAAACTGACAAGGAGCTTAAGAAACTTGAGCAGCGCAAGAAGAAAATGGACGAAAAGCTCGCCCGACTTGAGGAGCGTAGACAGAAACAGCTCCAAGGCGAGAAGCAGAAAGATGCCGCTACGCTGGCCAAGATGCGTGAGAAACACGAACGCGAGGTCGCCAAGCAGGAGGAGAAATACCGTCGCGAGATGCGCAAGCTGGAAGAGAAGCGCGAGGCTGAGCAGCGCAAGGCTGAAGAGCGTCGACGAAAGGCCCAGGAACGCGAGGAGAGGAACAATCTCTCTCTCGAGCTTGAGCGCGTCCGCGCGGAACGTGACCTCGCCCGTCGCGAGATCGAGCTCCTCGAGGGACAGGTTGGTGATTTGCAGGCGCAAAACACGATGTTGGCTCGCAAGCTGGGCAAGCAGGGGCTCCTGGACCGATCCGACTCTAACCCGTCCATGAAGAGCATCAACAGGGCCAGTACGGCAGTTGGGACGTAGCTGGAAGAGGGTCGAGGAAACGAAACGACTTTATGTATAGCATACACGTAACGCTTGGGTGGGTTTCTTGCGAGGCGTTGGGAATGATCACCATGAAGCAGAATAGCACGAATTCATAGTTCTTCTTTTTATTATTATCAATACTACAAATCCTAACCTTGACGAGTCCTTTCAAAGGGCTGTAGTAATAAACCCGATTTGTCCCCCTTTTCTCCTTGTGGAAGAGTACCAAACTTGCCCATGCCCTCACGCAGTTCAGCATCTGGGTGATGTCTCGATAGCGCGGCGGTAGCATGCAGGAGGCGGGATAGAATGGCAAAGACGTCAGGTTTGGAGGCGTAGCCAAGAGGACCATCTTGAGGACCATCTTCCTGACCGACGAAACGGCACATCTCGTCTAGACCAGCGCTTGTCCAGGTGGTTAACGCTTCGATAGTAGGATCATTTACTTCCCAGGTCAGACTCTCCAGGACGGCGACCCAGCGCTGCGACTCCCTGACCTCGTCGACAAAGAGATTCTGCTCTTCGACTGCAAAGAGCGAGTCGTCAAACTTCATCGCCTCCTGCAGCTGTTCCTTGAGAGGAGTCTCGCTCCCCACGATGCGGAGCACGACATTGCGGCGGAACAAAGTATTGGAGCCAAAGTGCTGGGCGAGCCACGAGAGGAGACGGTTGGCGGCTTCGATGGACACAAGGGCCTGACCGAGGATGCTCTTTACCGCCGAGGAGCCGACGTCGCGGATGTCATCGTCGTCGTCGTTTAGGGAGTCGTACAGGGCGAGGAGGGCGGGCAGGTAGTGCTCGCTGGTGTAGTCTTGGGTGCTGGTGAAGAACGATGAGAGAGACTCTGCGGCGGCTTGGCGAGTATCAAAGTCCTACAAGATGTTAGTGGGTGAAAGTCAAGCAAGGGGCACATTTATTACAGACCTTATCGTCCAGGCCTGCTTCGGCCATCATGGCACCCCAGTTCTCGATGCCTGTGGCGGTGACGGTGCCGGACTTGCTGAGGAGCGCTATGAAGCAGCCGCTGGCTCTGATGACGGCGTTGGCGAGGGCCGGGTTGAGGGAGCTCGACGGAAGGCTGTTCCAGATCTGGCAGAGGAGGGATGAGGAGATGGGAGACGCGCTTGTGCTCTTTAGCTGCTGGTCCAGTATCTTAGTTAGGTTCTGCAGAGCAAGGACTCGAGGCTCTGCGGGACCTATGTTGAGGCAGATGTCTCGGTAGAGGTTGCAGAACTCGTCAACTTGGCTCTTTGAGAGACTCGCGGCGTCCCATAGCTTCGGTATCGTCTCGAGGCCGGCTACTATCGTGTTGACGCCCATGGCCTTGCTCGATAGTAGAGAACTGAGGTCTGAGATGGGGCTGTTGGACTCGGCTATGGAGTGTACTTGGTGGATGACGCGCTGTGCCCTGAGCAGGGCGCTCTCTCGCTTGTTGAGCGTAGGAAAGTCGAATTGGAGACGGTCGATAGCTGCTCGTTGGGGAAGGGCGCGTACCAGGTTCACGACTTCGAGGTAGGCTGCGGCGATCTCTGGAGAGTCGAGAGATTGGATGGCGTGCCAGTATTCGTTCAAGAAGCCGGAAAGCTTGGGAGAGTTTCCTGTTTACTGTAAGTAACTGATCATGTACTGCTGAGACGGCGGTGAGCTTACGCTGTAGCTGCTCTGGCATAACTTGGTCAAGTCTGCCGATAATGTACTTCAACGCCAGGAGAACTCCATGCACATGATTCTGGATGTTTCCAATCTGAGAACGAACAGACTCCGCCGCTAGACTGGTGACGCTGTCCAGCCACGAGTCGTGCAAGAGGCATGAGCATAGAGTCCGGGCTGCAATCTCTCGTACGTGCCAGACAGGGCTGGCGAGATACTTGGCAATGTGCACCTGGATCTCGTCGCGGTGCAGCTCAGGAGGCCCAGCTCTCCGGATGATGTCAAGAGCTGGAAAGACAGACTCGGCTGCTGCTGAGCTGATGGCCGAGGGCGCCATCATCTGGTGACCAGACTCGAGGAGGTTGAGAAGGACTTTCGGTAGTGAGGGGTAGCGGTGGTACGCAACGCGGTTGGCCTTGCCGTCCCAGCCGGCCTCCATGGCAGCCTTGCTCTCGTGAGAGCCAAAGAGACAGTCGATGAGGCTGCGGAGCAGGATGAGGCCGCAGTTCCGGATCGCCCAGAGCTCCGACTTGAGGCCATTGGCGGCCAGCTCGAGGCACTGGGGCAGTAGCTTCTCCGACTTGTTTCCGATGGCGGTTAGGTACGAGCTCTTGAAGATCTCCTTGAGGCAGTTGTACGCGTGCACCTGGGGTAGGTTGGAGCCGTCGGTCTCCGAGGCGCGGGCTTCCTGGCTGGCGATATCCATGAGCTTGGACATGACTTGCTCGAATGAAGGGTTGTCGGCGTCGGCGGAGAGGACGCCTGTCATCATGGCGGGGATGCCGGCGGATCTTCGAGTAGTTGATACTTGGGCGTGGATGGCTTCCAGAGTGCCCTGTTATGAATTAGTCTAGACCCTGAATCCAACGACCTTGGGAGTTTTGGAGGCAGGCCTGAGCCTAAAGGGAACACCAAGTGAAACTATGGCTGAGTTTTCTGACTTACGTTGTACCACTGTTCAAGCAGAGCTGGGCCTTCGGTGCTGGTCTCGCCCTGGTCGAGATGCTTAACCAACTGACAGCAGGTCGAGAAAGTCAGGGCGACAGTGGTGAAGGCGCCACGGTGCCTGAGACTGGCAAGTTGAGTAAAAGACAGATTGCCTAATCTGTCGTAAACCTCTCTTGAGGGACAGATCTTGCCTTCGCTGGATCGCTGCTTGATGGAGAGGATAAGGGTCCGCGCAAGGTTACTGCAACACAATTAGCGCCCTGGTCGAGATAACAACTACTCGAAACCTCACCTCGCTTCATGGACTGATCGGAAACTGTAGCTCAAGACATCCTTCGTGTCGAGCCCATCTACCTCTTCGAGCTCGTGCGGGAGGTGGCCCTCTGGCGAGTCGTCGCAGAGAATATCTCGGACGGCCGCCCAAACTCGCTCGCAGCAGGTCACGAGCGAATCTTGCAGAGCTTGAACAGACCGGAGCTCGCTCTGGGAAAACTCCAGCTCCGAGACTACCTGCCACGTGTAGCATAGCGATGCAAAGTCACCGTGCAAGGGGGTTTCTAGAACCGCCTGGCCCAGGTCTTTCTCTGCCATTGTCACCTTGTCCTCAAGGGTGCCTATCAATTCTGAGAGGAAATCAACCCGTTCTTTCTCGTCTTCAGCGAAGCGGTATAGTAGTTGGCATACCCTGGCCGCACCGTCCGAGTGATCTGCTCTCGCGGTTTTGCGCGCGAGCTCATCGGCTCTCTCAAAAAGCTCTAGAAGCTCCTCAGAAGGGTTCACCTTTCCTTGCTGGGCCAGGAGATGAAAGTTTCTGTATCGCGCGTCCGAGAATATGCGCTTGAGTACCGAGGCAGAGTAATCGCGAATATCGTCAAAGGGGTCCATGATCAAGTCGTACAGAGCCCGCACCCACCGACCATCGAATAGATCGAAAAAGAGTCGCTGATCGTCCGAGGTTTCCCACGTCTTTGAGTTTTCCCCTTCCAGTCGAAGGATAAACGAGACTGCCTTGAGCGAAGCAATGTGCCGCTGATACGAGGCCGTCGGCGTTAACTCGCCGCACAAGAAGCCGATGTACCAGAAGAGGAACCTCTCGTGATAGTCCAGACAGGTGACCAGCTGAGCTTCTGGTAGTGAAATCAGATTAGTCCGGTAAAGAATAGGCTTTGACTCCTGTGCTTGCTGCTGGCCTCCCTTTTGGCCTTGAGCGGCTACTCTTGGTATGCTCTTTTTGAGTACAAAGATGGCGCCCCTGACTCTCTTGAACATGTCTCGGGCCTTGCTTGCTGCATCGTTCCGGAACTTGGCATCCGAGTCTGCAAAGTATGTCGGCAAATGCTTGCGTAGGAGATCTAGAGCGGTGGATGAATATGGCCTCGTGGTTGAAGGGGAGCTGATGAGCAGAGACAGGGCAAGAGACCGGACCTCATGTGAGGGATGTGCCAGAACACTCTCTAGAACCTTTTCGTGCAGGACAATCGACGACTCGTTGTTGTCTGAGTTGTCATCACCCAATGCTGCTTCTGTTAGCGAATGTTGTACAGAAAGGTATGCCAACTAACCAGGTTCCTCCACCAGGCCGACCCTTTTGCCAATCTCCAAAGCCGCCAGCTGCAGCAGCGCCGGGAGATTCAGGTCAATCTCGGCACCCGCAGAGACTGCTTCATGCTCATTCATCCTCTTCAAGAAACCCAAAGCCTCGGTTTTATTGGCCTTGAACAACGGGAGGAAGATGTAGTTCTTGATCGACTCGAGAATAGTAGGCTCCTCTTTCACAGCCTCCAGAAGCCATCTGTGCCATGTCTCCAAGTTTAACTCGGCAGACTTGTCCTGATCCTGCCGTCTCAGGCCACGGTATAAGCAGACGATGAATCGTCCAGCAGTCGGGCAAACAAAATGGAGCCTCATCCAGTGGAACAGCTCAAAGATGAAGGACTTCCAAACCTCAAGTGAGTCGGCTGAAGCATCCTTTTCTAGGAGAGCGACATAGCTGGACCGAATCTCGTCCAGTGTGACAACATGCTTGGCCAGGAGGTGATCCAGGACTTTGATGGCAGACTTTGCGAGAAACTTGGCCGATTTTCCCGTCACGATTGACACGAGATTATCTAGAATGGATGATTTCATCAACTGGGCAGCTTCCTCATCGGGATTTCTCCTGATGAGCTGGGGGAGCAGGTCCAGAACCAACTTCATCGATCGGTGATTGTCCGACTCATTCCACTCGACATAGAAGTCGAAGAGTTTCGTGGTAACATGTCTTGAGAAGGCCCAAGATCTGAAGGCCTGGGAATGTGATTTTGATGCTTGTTCCACGAAGCCGCAAAGTTTCACGCAAGAATTGCCCGAGGCTCCTCTGGGCTGGGAGGCATTGTCAAGAAGCCTCGAAAAGATCGACTGAGCCCAACTACACTATGCTTAGGATATATACGCACAAGAATGGTCTCGGAAGATATGCGCACCTTTCCTGGTCCTCGTTTGGCTGCTCCTCGACCCATTTTGAGATGTGATGCGAGTTTGCGATCAAGTCATCGACTTGCTGCGCCGTATCCTTCATCTTGGCGTTGGGAACTCGGTGGTAGAATGGCCAAGGTCTTGTAGTTTCCGTGCCGTATCTCAGACACGATGAATTACAAGAAACCTGATCAAAACCCAGTACCAGAGTCTCTCTTACACTTGAAGCCGTCGTCGCAAATTGACCTAGTCGCTCAAGTTCGATAAGCTTTTGCAATGCGGAAGAGAGAGACGGGTCCACATCACGTGCTAGATCCCGTGAGAAAAATTTGCCCTTCCGAACCCCACCCTCGCGAGTCCCACAAGATTTGCTCGAAATTGAAACCGCCCGACCGATTTTAGACTCTCCAACCGCAACTCGCCCTGACCACCATTAGATCCTATTGCCATCTATTGGGAGACTGTCAAGATGTCGAAGATCACAGTCGGTACGATTACGATTCCTGGGCGTCGGGGCTCTTGCACAGAGTTTCCACGACCTCGCCGTATCCTGGGAGAGAAATAATCTGGTGTGCTAACTGCGATGCAGCTAATGTCCGGACGCAAGTCTCTGAGCTCCTGGAGTACTCCACGGAGACCAAGAAGCGTAACTTCCTCGAGACCGTCGAGCTCCAGATCGGCCTGAAGAACTATGACCCTCAGCGTGACAAGCGTTTCTCCGGCACCATCAAGCTGCCTTCCATCCCCCGCCCCAACATGGCCATCTGGTACGGGAACTCGGAAGAAATCTGCGAGAGGAAGAGCGACGGCTAACGAGCTGCTATAGCATTCTGGGTGACCAGCACGATATCGATCGTGCCAAGCACGGTGGTGTCGACGCCATGTCCGCTGATGACTTGAAGAAGCTCAACAAGTACGATACGCCATGATCTTCACACCGAGGCACGTGTGCTGACCATTCAACAGGAACAAGAAGCTCATCAAGAAGCTCGCCCGCAAGTACGACGCCTTTGTCGCTTCCGAGTCTCTCATCAAGCAGATTCCCCGTCTCTTGGGTCCCGGTCTGTCCAAGGCCGGCAAGTTCCCCACTCCCGTCTCTCACGCCGACGACCTGACTGGCCGCATCAACGAGGTCAAGTCCACCATCAAGTTCCAGCTCAAGAAGGTTCTGTGCATGGGTGTCGCCGTCGGCAACGTCGAGATGACCTCTGAGCAGCTCGTCGCCAACATCATGCTGGCTATCAACTACCTCGTCTCCCTCCTGAAGAAG
>JAJODA010001111.1:0-22333 GCA_021730345.1 Fusarium cicatricum | reverse complement strand
ATCACCCACCGAGTCGTGACGTCAGCGTCCAGAGTCTCTGACGCGCAGAACCTCAACACCAACGTACGTATATACTCACCAAGCCCCCATCTCCCGCGACAGTAAATAAATCATAGTCCTCCCGTAAACAAAAAGGCTTTCTTCCAGACTTCTGAAAACAGCTTAATGTCCCTCAAGCCCATCCTGCGACTCGTTCCCCGTGCCATCCTCTCAGCAAAGACGCAGCCTAGAACCCTCATCCACATCACCAAAGCAACCAGCCTCACAAGCAACTTCCACACTTCGCCCGCACACAACTTCGCCATGTCTTCCCTCGATCAGTCCGGCAGCACGCCCTCCTTCCAGAGCATCGGCGTGTCCAACACCAACATCCGCAAAGCGGCCGGTATCCAGCTTTCTGATCACCAAGAAGTCCTCGTCGGCTCCGTGCTGGACGTAACTCTTCCTCTTCCTTTGTCAGCTGTAATCGCCAACTGACAATCTCCAGCTCTTCGAAGGCCGCCCCTCCCTCCGCCACCTCACCCTCTGGCAACCGACCGCAACCTTCCACGATCCCATCTCCAACGCCGTCGGCTACGACAAGTTCGCCGCACAGTGGTATGGCCTGCCCGCGCTCTTCAACCCCATCGCCATCCAGTCCCACGAGGTCATCTCGGCCGGCAACCCCATCTCCCTCAAGCTCACCAACAAGTACGTCCTCAAGGGCATTAAGTCCGAAAAGATCATGGAATCCATCGTCGACATCCATGTCGCCCCGGACGGCAAGATCGAAAGGGTCGAGGACAAGTGGAACGACAAGCTGCCCCAGGGTGCCTTTGCGACTGTGAGTTTCTCCCCCCTTCTGACTCACCTTGAGAAACCACCCCATTCTTTGCTCTTGCGCGTGACCGTCAGCACCTTCAGATGGTCGTCCGTTTGAGCTGCGAGGTGTGCTGCTCGTCAGCCACCCGTGGTCCATATACCGCCTGAGCCGCCGGCCCATGGTGGTCTGACCCATCACGCCAGAGGCGCGTTACCATCTACCGAGTTTGTGGGCTGACATGCACGTCCCGTCTTAGGCCTTCCAGAAGCTGAATGCCGTATCGGTCCCTGCATTGGTCAAGGTTCCCAAGACGCAAGAGGAGGACGAAAAGATGCAGGCCGAGCGAGCCCGTGACTCTAAGCCGTCGTCGTAGCGGATTGACTACATACAACTATTGAGCCATGTATGGTGTTGAGTTACCATTAGCTACAGTATCATTGCTGGTAGCATCACACGAATCAAATGAATCAAGTATTTTGACAATATTAAAATTGTATTGGAGATTGATATACTATTCCACACGGGATCCTTCCCGTTGTGTTGGTCTAAAAGTCCGCCGGCCGATCAGGCTTGCTCCGCTGCGCCGTGTAATTCCATGAACTTGATCCCGTTTATTCCTCCCATGCGCCAGAAACTCCAGGGATATCATAATTCGTCATACAGGATTGAGCTTCGTGTTTCTTTGCTCGGATCCAAAAATCACAAAAATACAGAGTTTGTCTAAGCAGTCTAAGCCCAGACACCGGCGGGCGGCGCCTGGTCGCGGGACATGACAAGCATCTCAAAGCCCTCGACACGATTTCGGAGCTGGTTGTTCTCGCGGGCGAGGCTCTTGTTCTTCTTCTCGAGGTGCGCAATGTACTCGGTCGCCTTGCTGAGGATGGTGGCCTTGTTGAGCTTGTGCGCGGGAGCCAGTCCGCCGAGATCCTCCTCGCAGTCCTCGCCAAGGTCCTCAGGGCTCTGTTGTTCTAATCGGTGGACCATGACGCGAAGGGCAGGGACCGAGTCGCGGAGAGCGGCAATCTTGTCGTTGAGGTTGGTTCGGTAGCGCTTCTCGATCATGTTGTGCGCAGTCTTCTTGGGGGGAGAGCCATGGCGGCGGGTCGCAGGAGGAGGAGAGGCAGAAGAGCGGGAAGACGAGGTGCCCGAGCCCGAAGACTTGCGCTTGCGCGAGGGATATCGGTTGCGCGCGTCCTTGGACATCTGAGAGGGGTTGGAGGTCGCGGGGGGCATCATGGACGCGATATGAGGAGGCTGAGGAGAGATGGATGGCATGGGAGTCTGGAACATTGGCTGAGCGTCAATATCGTTCAGGCCGGCTCTGCCAAAGGGCACGGCATCGGGGATGGTGCCAGAGAGGTCGTGAGGGTTGATGGCAGGGCTGAGCTCCATACTGTTTCGAGAATTGGAGAGGTTGAGTGTGTCCAGGTCAGGAGAGAGTGTGGCCTTGTCGTCCCAGCTTACCCACTCGTTCGAGACGGGAAGCTGATAAGGGTTGGCAAAGGCGGGAGAGAGAGGCGAGTCGGGAGAATGGGCCGAGTCACCGCTGAAGTCTGCGGGGTCGTAGAAGGATGCAGGAACACCAAGGTTCTGTAGATGGTGTTAGGTCGTGTCAAGTAAAAGGCAAGGTCTGGTTGAGCGTGTGTGTTTGTGTGTATGTTTGTGTGTGTGTATGTACGTAAGTGTGTATGGGACGTAAGTGTATGTGGATGTGAATGTGTGGTGTGCTTTGTGGTGTGCTCTTGTCAAGAGACTAGTGGAGAGAGTGTTGGATATAAGGATGAGATAGATGCGATAGCTTCTCAGAGCTAGGCTTGCCAGATGCTCACAGCGGAAGAGTGAGGTGAGGTGATGTGAGGGGGAGGGGGAAATGTGCCTATAAAACGAGGTCCCAGAGTCGAGTCGACCAGGGGGTGTGGGCAATTACATAGGCCAGGATGGGCTTGTATGGGGGAACTGGGCTGAGGAAGACATGATGATGTGTAGGGGAGAGGATGTGCAGAAAGGCAAGATGCATAGGGGTGATGAGTGTTTCGAGTTAACCTCGAGAGCAACGTACCTGTTTGTGCTGAGGGTGATCAAAGTAGTCGAATGTTACGTCGGCCATTGTGTTGAAGATGAAGTCGAATCTTGACTGACGTGTGGTGCTGGTTGATACTATGTATGTCTGGAGGGCTCAAGCTGATGCTGTCGTTGCAGGGGCGTGTGGATACGAGAGGGGTGCGGATTGGTCGAGGTGAAGACGATTGTCTGAGAGTGTCGAGTGTCTCGGTTGGAGAGAATGCAGCAAGTACGATGATGAGACGATGAAACGGCGGTTTCTGGTATTGCTGTCGTGTCGGTGGTTTACTGTTGCGAAGGGTCCAAGTTTGCAACGGTAGGTGATCAAGATATCAGACGGTGGGTGGTGCGTAGGTGGTCGATGGTGGGGAGAGTCTCGAGTGATGTATTCTATGAGTGCATGTCACCAACAGGATGGATGGGCAGACACTTGGATGGCGAGACGGGGCGAGCGATATATAGCTTGGCCCAACTGGCAAGAGAGCGTGGAGGGGGGAAAGCTGAAGGGCCCAAAGTAGAGGCCCATGGCCCCAAGGATTGTCGCAGCAGAGGTGAGAGCGATAGCGCCCGACGAATCTGCTCCCCGTCATACGACCGGCCGGCCGAGGGCGGGGGGTGCCGAGCTTGGCGTGGTGCTGGTTCAACGACGAGCCACGAGCGACGAGGCGCCATGCGTCGACATGGATTCCAGCGCGGGCGACGGAGCCGATCAAGGGCGTGGCGGTTCACCCTTGTCGACTCGTCCAAGAGTGGGAGAGGCGTGGCGTGGATTGGCAAGCATGGGCCATGGGAATCTCTTGACGAGACCATGGGCAAATTGATTGAGGACCCAAAGACCCAGGGCATTCAGGGATTCATTCCATGGGTCGTTTTCCTTGGTGTCTGTCGCTCGGGAGGCCGGGGTGCTGACAGTCCGTCGGCCGTTAAGATGGGGGCAGCACTCACAGCCTGCTGTCACTGTGTCAGTGAGGTGGTAGCGGCTCCTCAGGCCTGAATCGATAGCGTCGAGGTCTTGACAAACAGGGCCGGGGGCAGCTGGAGAGCTGAATTGCCGCGGGCACTGGTGATGCTTGCCCTCACCGTCGTGATTTTCCATCGCCATTGCCATTGTTGGTGCTGTATTTGGCCACAATGTCAAGACCACCAGGCTCTCGAGTGCGCCACTGAGTAGCAGCGGCCACAGCAAGAGTTGAGCATCGCCCTTGTTTGGCCTGAACCAAGTCAGCAAGCAGGGCCCAGGTTGAAGCGCTGTATCTTTGACAGCTTCAGCACGCTGAATAGGTACCTAGCTTGGTGATCGACACTGCACCGTGGGCGCGCCGTTGGACTAGCGACCTCTGGTGGATGATTTGGCTGCGCAGGGATCTTGGGTCAAGGCTGTTCTCGACTGAATGAGCGGTACAGCGCAGTTTGTGGCCAGTGCGGATGCCCTGGGTGTCCGTCCGTCCCCTGGTAATGCAGGACCGTTTGGAGAGGCTGATGAAGATTTTGCAAAAGAAAGCAGAAAAGCGTGGAGATGACGAGGGCGATGGTGTTTGTTTGATGATGACGAAACCTGGACAAGCAGAAAAGCTCAACTGCCGCTATAGAATTTTCTTTTTTCTCGGTCGGCAGATGGCTTTGACAGGCGGCTAGCTGCTGCACCACCAATTATCTACTCTACTCGTTCCCTTTTTCCTTCATGATGGGGGGGGAGGACTATTCCGCGCCGCAGCTTCGGAGCTCCAGAAGGTCGAGAACACCGAGCACCACCAAAAAAGGAACAAGGCTATAGCATCCTTGCGAAGCTCCATACTGCGCAGGGTTGATATTCTTCAGTTACCCTCACCTATTTCCGACTCTAAAAATCTTCGCTATTGCGCCCAATCACGCTCAACGGAGTCAACTCCACATATGATTACTGGTCGATCTCGAGGCACCGGAACATGAACCTCCTCTGAGCTATCAGGTCCTCAACCTCTGAGGGATCCATAACCCCAGTCTGACAGGAGCCAGAGGAAACGCTCCCTTGAACGGTCTGCTTGGCTCATAGGCGGATATACGAGCAATGTAAACACCAATGCTGGAAGCGTTACCGCGAGGATATTAGCTCCAACGAAGGAACCAACACCAATGCCTCGTCTCCCGGGATACCCTCATCAACCCTCCAGACAGCCTCAGACCTGTCAAAATGAAGGCCCCCATCTCGTCCGCACTCACCGAAGCGAGCCCTCCTCGCCTATCGGTCCAGACCTGTCCCTACGTTAGGATGGGGGGTTACAACGCATCTGCCCTGCCCGCACTGACCTCAAGGGTCTCCGTTCCCGCGTGCCATCTCCAGTGTAATCCCACTTTCTTCATTGTCTGTCAAGCGCCAGCAGCTTTCCGCGCGTGGCGAATTTCCTCTGCTTGTCAGAGCTGGCCGCTACAAGGCCAACAGAGCTTCCAGAGCGTCTGGCGAAGCCCGAGCATTTGGGGGCCACGGCGTCTAGCAGAAACACGAGGCGACGAGTTGGGACATGGAGCTTGGCTTAGGGGTCCAAGACATGCAGATAATGGATCATGAAAATACCTCTGAGACCTCTGAGACCCAATAGGAATATTGCCATTTGCTGCTGCTGCCGAGGCCCTGGGCCCTCTTCTTCCCAAGGGTCCAGCATGGTGTTGGTCCTCGTGCTTCAAGGCCGGAGGTGAATAGCATCGTGGAGATGACCGTTCTCGTGGAACAAAAGGTCGAAGAGCTCGTCTGCACAACATCCATGTCCACGTCGATTCAATGCCGTGCATGGGATGGAGACATGCCATGCACTCGCACAACCCGAACCCAGACACGTCAAAGCTGCCCTGAATCCCTTCCCACGATAGCCTCACTCCCAGCAACGCTCGGGAAGATACGCTTCCCACGTACACACAAAAGAATCTCATCTCATATCTCGATCCATACCCCGTTAAAAACACCACCATCATCCATCAACAACACCAGGGAGCATGTCACATGCGATGATCTCGCTCCGCGTGGGTCGCCGGAGAGATCCCCCGTTGAATCACGGGAACAAGCAAAAAAGACGACAGGCAGCTCCCGCTTCAGAAGTGCATCATCACCATCGAAACCGCGGCCGTGCTGGGGGGGTTTACGGGGTGTGTTTTTGCAGTGATCGATTTTGCCCATAATACGTGGTAGGGCCCTTGTGAACGACTCGGTGTCAAAAGTGGCCTGATTGCTCCATAACAGCCCATTCTGGGAGCACCAGCCAACCTGCCCACCAGCCCACGCAAAAACGCGTGAGCGGAGGGGGCCGGAACGGAGAGTCGGGGCAACGGGGAGATGCTAGTCTGCAGGTATCTGCCGGGGCAAACTCTCGCTGCGAGGTACATGCCAAACATCTCGAGAAATTATCGTCGAAACGGCTCCCGTCCTCGTCCGGCCGTACCGTCGTCCGGTTGGTGGGATGTTTTGCGGCACGTCAACGGTGCGGGCTGCTTTGTCGGAGGCGGACGGCGCCAGATGAATCCCGCCCGGGGCGTCTAATAAGGTCCAGGCACCTTATTGACGGTGAAACGGAATGGAACGGCCTGACCGCGTTTAGAAGCCCTTCCACCGCAAGGAATTAGCGCTCTACTATTGTTTAGCTACCTGAGCTAAGGAGGTGATCCGCGCCCGGGCATTTTCCCCGGGCGGCGTCTACTGCGGCATCTTTGCGGCGTCTTTGCTGCCGTGCCCTTTTGCATATCTTCCCTCCCCCGACATTTCTGATACCGGTGACGTTGCTAGAATGTGCCCATCGTCGGGCGGAAGTGGGCGGCCATGGGCCGAACCTTGCTTTGAAACCGTGCCATGGTCATTTTCGTTGATCGCCATGGTCAATATGGCGGTGATGAGGAGTTGTCTCTATTCCGACGTCGATGCCGATGTCGATTTGATGCCGGCTATTCTCTGCCTTGTATCAATCCATGTTTTCGAGCCCGTCAGCTACGTAGTTTGACCATCTTCAGCGTCATAGTAGCCGGCATTCGTCTCCTCTTTGTGTCCATCCATGTGGTGTAGTCGCTGTCAATCAGCCGCGTCTAATGACAACTCGGCAGTGATCACCACCGTAGGATCCGCATAAGCTGTCTCTTACAAGCCAAGACAATGACAACCTCTTGTCGGTTAGAGACACCTTGGTACGCTTACAAGACCCACGGCTATTACATCTCATCTCGTCAATCTCAGCCTCGCTTGCTCGTCTACCTTGATAAAGAACGCCCGTTGGTCCAAGCTGTGCCAACCTGTCACTCTTGGCCATTTGACGTCGTCTCTTAGCCCTAGTCTGGTATCCAGGCCTGTCCTAATCCTTTCTGAGCTTTGGGCTTCGCACCCGGTGCGGGAAAAGCAAACATGCACAGCTGAGAAAGGAGTCTCGTAAGGCGGCACAGCCATGTGCGTTTTCACAACGTCCCTGCAGCGGGTCGGGTCGTGTAGCCATTTCCATTCGCCCCCCCTGAAAGCCAGTAATTCCTTTTTGCTCGGTAAATGTTTTGTCACGTTCTGCCGTTGCAGTGTCAAAATAGATTGTGTTTACTTTTGCGTCGGCATCTTCGGAGGGCGGGCTGACGACATCTGGGCAAGGCTGCATTACACTCTTTACTCTCTAGTCCAAGCTTTTTCTCACTGTAATATATTCCTTTCCGAATCTTTCCTTTACATGGCCTATTCCCATGCCCTTCTCATCACATATTGGTTCGATACGCGGCCAGGTCCGACACAAACAAGAGCCCTGCCGGTGTCTGTGCCTTGCTGTTGACAGCGGCATTATCTGCCATAGTACCCTCCCTGCTCTCGACTACTAAATCCATCCCATCTCCCTCACCCGTGCGATCCCAGCCTGGTGCGTGCGAGATGAACATTGACAGCCTTTGTGCCTCTCTACCCCTCCATCGTTCGAGTGGCAGCCGTCGTGATGTCATGTAAGATTACCGCCCATGACCTTGCCCTGCCCTGCCCTGCTCTTCTGGTCGTTGAAGCCATTCAGGGTCGTCGAAGCGAGGCGGATTGGTCGACTTGCGATTGCGCCTGTTACCCTGGCATCTGAGATACACGAGAGATGACCAGATCCAATCTGCCAGACAACGACTAGACCCGAGGGCATACATACGATTGAGCCCGGAGCGTCTGTGAGGTAATCACTGCGGCGACGCTTGACTTGTCCACATCAACAAGGAGCAATTCCTCGTGGATGAGGCCTCTCGGCTTCCTCTCTCTTTCACCCTACATCTTGACTGCTACTCTACGCCGCATCAGCATGTCTCCTTTTCCCTACATACATACACGTACATCCGTTACAGAGCACCCTTGACGACAGATTCTAGATTCCTGCAAACTGCAATCATCCCCGTTCGCCGTTTGTACGAGGCCCTCCCCCTCAATCCCACCTTATTCGAGATGTGACCTCTCACAAAACTACAATCGGCGATGGCGTCCTCGCCTCAAGCCTCCAATGAGCTTCCCGTGGAAACTAGCCACGGGGGGCTTGCATCTTCCGCGCCCAATACTCGACTGCTAATGGTCAACAGGTGGCCGGGGGCTGGCTCATGTCAAGACGAGCCAGCAAAGCCCTATCTCGTCAGACCATGTTGACTTTCCCCTCATCCATCCACGAATCCCAATCATCAATTGACTGGGGGGGAAAAGGATCTGTCTTCTCGGCCGGCCTCGGCTCTTTCACATTCACACTCATTTTCCCCGTTACTCCCCCTCGTGCGCTAGTTTATCCAGATCCAGCACCAACCTTCACCACGTCAACCCTCTCGTTGGCCCCTGTTGGGCAACAACCAACAGGACAAGCCTCCCGTTTGTGTTGCAGCCTGCAGGATCCAGTTTCTTGGACGCATGCCAATTCGTTTGTCATCTTGATGTTTCCTCTGCTACGTAGTGCGCTCTTGGACCCTCCGCGATGGCCTCGTTTTCGTGTGAGCTATCACTCTCCACACACTCTCAGACAGCCTCTGTCACCGTCTCGCCTTGTTCTCGCCTACTGATCTACACCTCCACTTGCCTAATTCCTCGCCCTTGGGCCCTCAATTCGCGAATCTATCAGTTCTCGCCCGTTGCCCCAAGCGGGAAACCACCTCGCCCAGCCTGGCCCTGTGGGACGCCTATTCATGGAATTGGCCCTTCACCCCGGCCACCACGGGGTCCCCGGCCGCCGCGCCCATTGTAGACACAACTTTGTCAATTAAGCAAAAAGACATTGTCATCCTTGTGACGGAGTCTTCCCCGGGATACCGAGGCTGGCGGCCGTCGCCCCGCTGGCAGTCGGCTCCGGAGGAAGCGGCGGCGCCGGATCCACGCCTCCAGCTTAGGCACTAAACTCTGCGGCACAGCAGAGCCCTACTAGACATGGACTTCCTTGCCAAGGTGAGGAGGATGTTGAAAATTTGCAGTCCATTCGATGGTTGACCAGTTACGGACAGGTGTGCTAGAGGATGAAGATGAGCAAGCCACCGGACACAGACCGTTTACTATCAAGCAGAGATCGGCAGCTAAAGAGGTGCTAGTTGCTTAGCTCGGTGATAGCTTGTGACAACAAAAGCAGGGCGGATTTTGCTCGACTTCAGCTGGAGCGGCTTTTCCTCCGCTTTCGTATTTCCAGCCATTGATCTACCTCAGCTCCTTAGCCTTTTTAATCCCTGGCCTGGCTCCCTCCTTCATATCAAAGGCTACAGGGTATTCTCTGCATGCGATACCTACTCAGCTGTGAAAGTGAACCCAGAGTAAAGTTGAGCTGAGCGCGTTTCGGAAACACATATCTGCTCACTTCCGTAAGTATGCAAGAAGCCAGAGTTATGATGTTTTTGACTCTGTGTCACGTTAATTCCTCATAACTCTGTAGACATTCATTTTTCCATACCATGATGTTGTACGTGTTATTCAATGGCAAAGCTGATCTCTTGCACCACCCTCCACTCCAACATGCCCACTTGGAGGTCACAGAACAGACAAGGACCACACACCTAAAACCAAGGCAATGCGAATATAGAGTCATTTCCCTCTATTTTCGGAGTTTATTGCATCAATCGTGTCTTCTATCTAACATTATTTCCGAGTTTCGAGCCCAAACTCCCGTGTCTACCCTATTGGGAAGCTCGGAGCCGAAGACTTGTTCACGGTAGCATAAATACTAATACACCGCGACTCTGCTTCAACTTGGAGACCTGTTGTACATGTAATTTCCGTTCGATAATACAGCAAGCCTCAAAATTCGGAGATTGTTATCAGTAAAGCTCGTGTGTTGATGGTATACAAGGGACGTCTAACTGCTTCTCTACTAACATAAACTACATCTAGCCCTAACGGCTCTCAAGAATTCAAGTCTCACATGACCAAATCAACTGTCGTCAGTCATTATTGACACAATAGGACACTATCAATGCATTACCGAAAGCTTCACTCTCTCCAACACACCCTTCATCGCAGCAGCCGCAGGTTTCGCCGTTGGCTACCTGCAACACATCCACGCCCTCTGCCTCACTATTCGCCAGGACAGAGGAGCAGTGCCCTTCTGGATACCCTCTTTCTATGTCACCCACGACTCGTTTTGGCCCTATGTCCTTGGCTGCGTCGCGCCGCGGTACGACAACCGCTGGTTCCTGGGCGGGCGTCGACCGCGCGGTTGGTTTGGGCTACCCTCGAGATGTTTCGCATCTACAGAGCTGTGACCAGGAACCGCCATAATCTTCTCCCCAGTTCTCTGTCGCAAAACTTCCTTGGGATTGGTGCTGTGTTGCTGGGTCGCTGTGCAGATGGGTATTACTTGTATCGTCGCGGTGGTGATGAAACTAACTCATCGGTCAGGGCTGTCACATGCAGTGTTCTTCCTCATAAACGTACTCACCTTCATTGGTCTTATTTATGCGCGTCTGAGCCGTGCTTGAAGAGAAGGCCTCGCTCTTTACTTCTATCTGATCAACATTCTTGGCCTGGTCTGGACCTTTGCGCCCCTTGGGTTCTGGGGCCTCACGATCCTCGAGATCTTTGACACACCCCGGTTACTACTGTGTCTGTGTTCTTCTATGTCTGTTCTCTGGCTGGACTTCCTGTGTTCTTGCGCGCTATGCGCCAAAGAAGAGGGAGAAGAACGGAGTTGTCACTATTGAGTCACACACTCCCTCGTCCCAGCATGCCCCTTGGCAAAACAACAACCAGCTCTATTGTTCCAGCAAACATGTACAGTACTTTCTTTGTCCAAAAGGCCTGTCACCTCTTATATCAAGTGGCTGTTCTCTCGATGTGATGTTCACAACTCTTGTTCAACGTTCACACAGCTTCTCGGAGACAGCACATCACAATAATGCGATTGTTCACAGCACAGCAACGAAACATTCACTTCGACCAGACTCTTATAAAATCTCCCTGCCCCATGATATTTTTCTCAACTCTCCATCACTCTCATCCTTCGCATCAACAGCATTGAGCAACAACTAGCCCACAGCATCAGCGAAACTAACCAGCAGCATCCCACGTTCTACCCCGGCAACTCTCTCACAATGTCTTCCGCTACTACCAACAACAACAAGAACACCTCCTCCTCCGCTCCCTCCACCGCAGCTACCAGCAGAGCCAACAACGCGTCCACCACCAACAATACCCAGACCGGCAACACCTCGACCACCAACGGTTCTGCTTCCAACGCGGCCCATCTCCAGCAGCGTCGCCGCCGCAGAAACTACCGCCCTCGTCGCCGCAACATCAACAACGTCTCGCCCCCCGCTGCTGGAGACTCCGATGCCGTCGTTGTCCGCCGTCCTCGCATCGGCGATGAGCGTGCCGTCTGGGTCAACCACGATGACGCCTCGGCCGGTGAGGCTGACAACGTCGTCTCCTACCCACACGACGACGAAGACAAGGACGCCGAGTACGACAACATTGACGACAACTTTGAGCTCGCCCCCGAGGATGGCGAGGTGTCGGATGAGGACGATGTCTTGGACGATGAGTATGATGATCTGTCCGGTGATGTCGAGGTCGAGATGCTGGCTGGCATGCGTATTCTCAACGAGGATCTGAGCTACACCAGTGCGAAGCAGCGCCGCGAGGAATGAGAGACTGTACTAACAGACTGATACACGCCCATGAGACTAACAGACTCATACGCGCACCATGAGGACAGGAGCCAGTCAAGGTTGTGAGTTTGTCGGCGTTTGCGAAAGGTAAGGCCGGAACGAAGAGCAAAGTGATAAAGACCGAAAACACCAAAAACATCGAGGTGAGTATCGCATAGATTTCTTTTGTCGGTTTTGGGTTGGTGGTTTTTTGGGTTGGTTTACTTGTCAGTCTTAGGAGGAACAGAATAGACGATGAAGGACAGCATAGAGGATGGAGGACAACATAGAGAGCGAAGGACAGATTGAGGACAAACGACAGATTGAGGACGAAGGACAAATAGAGGACGAACGACAGATAGATACTGTAAACAAATTGGAGATTGGCAGTTATTCTAAGTTGCGAATTGATCATGGTGATACACTCTGACATTAATGGCATCTGAAAGTGAAGTTTTGCAACTCTTGCCATAATCCACCGGCCGACGAGGCCTGCTATCCTCCAATGCATCTTGAGATGTGTCTAAACATGACTCTGTAGCCCACCCATAACGACGCAGGCGTAGTCCATTCAGAGCTCGCCCCCAGAACAAACATCCTCTCATAAATTCGAGTCCGGTCTCCAGTTTGTGCTGGCGTAATAGTCCTCACTCGAGCGCGCAAAGGAGCTGTCAGTCGAGCGCAGGGCCTGGTAGAACTTCTTGTCCAAGTTCACATCAGATGGATTGCTTTCCGGCGTTTGAGGACACAAGCACTGCTCGCCCGACTCCAAAAGATCAGAGGTCGAGGAGATGACGCTGCGCTCTGCGTCCCTCTATTCCGCAGCTCGCTCCGACCCTCCACGCCAGAGGCCATAGAAGCCCTCGCAGTTCTTCCACAGCTTGATGGTTCCATCTTCTGATCCAGTGGCGTAAAGCTTGCTGTCGGGGGCAAACGCAATGGACCAGATAGGGCCATGGTGACCCTTGTGCGTGTCGGTTTCCACCTCGTCGTCGTAGCGAATCACTTTGGCCCACGTACCAGGTTCCTCGCCCACAACAAGCTTGCGGCCCTTGACGTCGAGCGCCACGCTGGCAATCGTATACGAGAGAGAAATGCGCTTGAGCTCATCCATAGCCCGGACGCCGCCCCAAAAGTAGACCGTCTTTCCCGCCGAGACGGCAAGCACTGGCTTTCCACCGCCAATGTCGTCGGGCGATGTGTATTCTGGGGCAAGTGAAACCATCTCACAAGACTTGATGTCTCCATCAAGGACTTCGTGGCGGATGCAGGCACGGCTTGGCAGGTCGAGCCAGCGGATCGTCTTGTCAGAGGCGGTCACCACGATGTTGGGGTCCTGCGTCCAGCAAATAAACTTGATGGAGCCGGTGTGGACACCCTCGCCGATTTCGAAACCAGCCGAGGCGGGAATGGTGGCAGGAGATCCAGGATTCGAGCCACCGAGCTCCGACAGGTCGAAAACGCGAAGCTTCTTTTCCATACCACCCGTGGCGACGAGGTCAGAGTTGTCCGGAGGGTACGCGACAGCACGGACGATATGATCATGCTGAAGGGTGTAGAGCAACTCGCCGCTGTGAGTGTCCCAGATCTTGCTACAAGGCATGTCAGCAGAGCCATGGACCAGAGAGTATATGGACGTACGCAGTAAAGTCGGCCGAAGCTGTGGCAGCGTTGGAGGCATCGGGGCTAAGTCTAGCCTGCCAAACAGCACCCTTGTGTCCGATAAAGGTACCGATCCTGGACAAGTCAGAGGAGCCAGCAGAACTAGGGATCAAAGACTGAATCGTACCAGTCACCTGTGATGCCATCGCGAAGCATGGGGTTGCCATCTGTATTGGTCAGTACATGCGCTGCTAGACGGAGACAAACGGCGCACCTTTGCAGGCCGAGATCATGTAGTAGACCTCATCCTTTTCGAGCGCGGAGAAGGCGATGTGGGGGACGGGTCGAGAGTGACCGTGACAGGTCAGAGGCACGTATTGTCGGTTTTCTGAAGCCATTGCGACGACGCGTACGGTTGTGAGATGGGTTGTTGGGCCTTGTTTTTATGGTGTTGACAATCAATGTCAAGCTCGCTGCAGGAGGACGCGCGGACTGGAAGCTGTCGCAGAAGGCAAGAGAGGATGCTCTGGTCAGGCCCGACAGCGTCAATAGTCGAAAGGAGAGTAGAGGTCGTAACGGTCGTTAAATTCGTCAAGAGCGATCTGTATCGTGACTCGTGAGAGCGATTGTCGCGTGTCGTCGCAGGAGGAGAAGTGTGGCGTCTAGAGCGATGGATGATCAGACGGACAGAGTTTCAAGAGGGCAAGGACGGACGCCGGAGGAGAATCGGAAGAGGATCGTGAACCGTGAGTCGTGGGGTTTTCGGGACGCGTCGCGGCGTGTTGGTGCCCGTAGTCGCTCAATCCCCCAGTAACAAGACAAGAAAAGGAGGACAGGTCGGAGAAAGGGAGAGAGGGCGGTGATGAATTTGCCAAATCTTTGCGAGTTGACAGGGAACAGGCGACGCGCAGTTGAACGAGGGTCGCACTTGCCCAACTCGTACAGCGGGGTCAAGCGGTGGGGCCTTGACGAAGCGGCGCGATGAGGTCTGCACCGCCACAGGGCGGGGTAAGTAAACACTTGCTGCGTAAGTACTAGCGGTACCTAGATATGTACGCAACACGTATACAGCAGTAGGTACCTACCGAGGCAGGTAGGCCAAAGACCCTTCAAGCTCTCCATGCCATCAGCTTCACGATTTTATCCCGTCGCGGGTCCTCAGCTGACCGATCCCACTCCTCTCCCAACCAAGCCTCCAGCCCGACTTCAGCCACCTTGTTGCCTCGATCATCAGCAAGCAGAGAAAGCACAGCTTCAATCATGCCCAGGACTTCGCCCTTCTCGAGCCCAGAAGCCAGGCCGAAATGAAATCTCCGAGCCAGTTCGCTCCCAGCTGCAAACCCTGCAAGATCCTCCCTGCCAATGTCCTTTAGCTTCGCGGCCAACAGTCTATCATCTGAACTCAGTCCAGCAGCGCCGCCGTATAAGCTGCCCAAGTCAGCGGTGAATAGAGAAGGTCCAAAGGCTTCGCATGCTGGGACGAAGCGTGCAAACTGCCAATCGATGACACCAGTGATGTTGTAGTCTTTGTCGATGAGCATGTGGTCCCCCTTGTCGTCGACATGCTTAAGGAAGAAGCCGTTGTAACTTGTAGCTGCTGCTGCAAGCTCAGGGGCAGCTCGGTCTCTCATCAGTCTGTAAAATAAGTATGCCTCTTTGGGATACTCTGGGTAGACCTGTCCATCCGCGATCAGATCAAGGTAGAGCTCTGCGGTTGAGGTGAAGTATTCGAGCGGTGTCTTGAATGGCCCGTGTCTTCCCAGTGTCACAAACCGATTGCTTGCGATGGCCCCCTCTCTGATGCTCTCACTATACGGCACAAGGGAGCAAGCCTGTGTGCTAGCATGATGACTTATCTCGTCAAGGAATCTGGCATATTGGCTGTGAACCTTAGACTTTTGCTCGTCGGTTGCCTTGTGGGCGTAGAATGGTTCCCCTGGCATGGCCTCTTCGATAATGTAGCTTACTCCGACTCGATTTTCAGGGTCAGAGGAGAGTCCAAACCCGTGGACCTTGGGAGTAGGGATATCGAGGTCCTCTAACCACTTGAGAGTAGCGTACTCGCTTTCAACCAGGTTTTCAACAAGCTCTGAAGGAATATCGCCAAAAGCCGTTGTCCGAGGAATTCGAACAAGCCAAATCACCTCATCATCAAAGAGAACCGAGGCATGGTAGTTTGCGCTGCCCATAGTTGCACCGCTTCCGAGATGCTTACCAGGGCGGAACTTGCAGGGTGCTCCATTTCGAAGAGAGCTACACACTCGAATGAGTTCATCAACATCCACCTGCACAAGAAGAGCCTTGACTTCCTCATTGATACCCATTTCCCAGGTGGCATCATCAATCTTGGCTCAGTTAGTGGATATATGAAAAGACCCTCCATATACTTACGTGACTGCTGGATGGGCAATTGTGATATTGAGGAAGAATATGAACAGCGCACAAGTGTCTGGAACAGGTTGAGCAGCTCCGACCACGAACGCTCGGTCGATCGCAGTCCAAAGAGGAGCATGTGGCGAAACGAGAAACCAGACGGCTGGGGCATGTTCCTACCGCAGCATCTACTTGGGAACTTGACCAAGTCTTCTGCTGAAGGCTAGCTAGCTGAGGGTCATCACTCCACTCAGCCAAACTGGCGTCTCTCCACGCTTCCCAGTCCATAGGATTTTCTTGGAAAGTAGCGACGATGCTTTGAAAAGTGGCGATGGCCTCATCCTTTGAAAAGCCCATTCCCATTCCCAGGCCGAAGAGAAACCGGCGCATCTCGTCGGATGCAAAGTAGCAGAATGATGGCCTATGAAGTTGTATCTCCCGCTCCAAGACTCTGTCCTCGACGCTCAGTCCAATCTTTCCAGAGAAAAGGTCGTCATTGTTGGCAGAGACGAGCGATGGGCCGAAAGCCTCGTACGCCGGGGCCACTCGCGCAAAGGTCCAGTCGATAACGCCAGTAATTCGAAAGTCGTCGTCCACAAGAAAATGATCACCTTTGTCATCGGTATGCTCAAGGAAGAAGGGGCCCGAGTTGGCATCTGCCCACCTCTCGAGCCATGGGCCTGTCTTGACCTGCTTCAGTAGAAATTTATACATGAGATAGGCATCAACAGAGAATGGGGTACATATCTGGCCGTCGGCGATTAGATCAAGATAGGCAGTAGCCCATGAGCTGTATAGGTCTCTGGCATCTTTGAACGGGCCAATGCAGGGCAGGCTTCCAGTCCTGTCACTCGCAACCGGGCCGACTTTGATTCTCCCATCAGAGTCAAACGTCAGTGATCCCGCCTTATCAAAGGGATGTTTGCTCAGAGTGCACAGAAATCCAGCCCATTGCCTCAAGACTTTGGCATTTTGTTCCTTGGAGGCTGAATGCGCATTAAAGGGATGGCCAGGCATCTTGTCGATGAGCATGTAGGCAACGCCGACTTGGTTTTCTGGATCGCCACGCAGCCCGTAGCCATGAAGCCGCGGCGTAGACATGTCCACAGACTCGAGATGCCGCAGTGTTGCACACTCGCTGAGCAAGATGTCGTTGCTGAGCTGGTCGTCAAAGGACGTATACGTCTCTCGGAGGAGTCTGGCCAACCAAACAGTCCCGTCCTCGAACGAAATCTCAAGATGCACATGCATACCGCCCATCATACGGCGACCCAAGGGATCCTCCTCATCCAGACGACATGCTTTGCCACCAGAGAGTTGTCTGGCGCGCTGTACAAGTGCCTCGTGGTTGGTCTTGTCAGCCAAAGCAACCAATTCTGCCTTCTGAGCCGCAAACCAGGCATCATCGTCTAGAGGCTCCGTCTTCAGAGGGTTTCAGATTATACAGATACTCGCACAGGAGATGAGGCCTTACCTCACACGTGTGCAGAGCTGATCCGACGTGCGTTAAACAATACATTGACCGACATCGCTCACATCCGCCGATATCGATAGCGGCGGCGTTGGGACATCCCGCGATAGCACAGTCCCAGAACCGGAACATGATAACAAAGACTCAGTCATGGAGCTCATTGATGCTGTAGAAATCGGTCAAGTTTTGATAACAAACGTGACTGTAGGTAGACTGGGTGGGTACCTGGAGGTGGCTGATGCGAAGTACTGTGGCTTTAAGCTGCGGGCAGTGACGTGACTGGAACCGCGGGGACCTCCAATCCATCAGCTTCCATCACCAACCATCCACGCAACGATCAACGACTTTGCGATTTGTCAACCTCTTGACGATTTTTGAGGCCCCAGCAGCAACTTTCGTTCTTCATTGACAGTTTCTTTGTGCAAAGACATAGCAGGCCTTTTGCTTTTCTCCTTCATAACTCCTAATCTCCGCCACCTCATCGAGCTGCAACACATACCCATCATCGACTTGCAACCCAAAATGGCCGACTATAAGCTGTCGGCGCAATTGGTCGGCCATGAATCTGATGTATGCTCTCTTGATACGATCTGAATCCCCTCATAGTTGACAATCTCACAGGTCCGAGCCGTTAGCTTCCCCTCCCCCGATACCGTCCTAACCGCCTCTCGCGACTGCAGCGTACGCATATGGAGAAGCAGCCAGGCCTCTCCTCCGACCTTTGACCCATCCCTCCTGAGCCGCGGCTCTGAATACGTCAACTCGGTCGCATTCTTCCCCCCCTCCAACGATCATCCAGATGGCCTCGTCGTCTCGGGCGGAAAAGACACCATCATCGAAGTCAAGTCCCCAAAGACAGCCAGCTCCGACAACGCTGAGCGTCTTCTGGTGGGACATGCTCACAACGTCTGCACCCTGGATGTCTCACCAAACGGAACATATCTCGTGTCTGGCGGCTGGGATGGCCAGGCTCGTGTATGGAGCTCCCAAAAATGGGAGACAGAGCTCATGCTTGGTGGGCACGAAAGCATGGCGGTCTGGAGCGTTGTTGCACTTGACGACCACACCGTCGTGACGGGCTGCGCCGACAAGTCCATTCGCGTCTTTGACCTACGGCAATCTACCGCCGGAGAAGTCTCACCCAAGTCAACGATCCACACACCCGACGTTGTCCGCGCCCTTTGCCGGGTTCCTCAAGGTCACCCTAGCGGTGCAGACATTGCCAGCGCAAGCAACGACGGCACTCTCCGCTTGTGGAAACTCAACGGGCAGCAAGTAGCCGAGCTTCACGGACACGAGAGCTTTGTCTACAGCTTAACCAGCCTCCCATCGGGCGAACTGGTCAGCGCTGGAGAGGACCGCACCGTGAGGATATGGAAGGGCAACGAGTGCGTGCAGACAATCACCCACCCCGCCATCTCTGTGTGGACAGTCGCAGCCAACCCCGAAACCGGCGACATCATCACAGGCGCCAGCGACAGTATCGCCCGTGTCTTTACTCGTAGTCCTGAGCGAGCCGCCGATGAGCAAACGCTCAAAGAATTTGAAGAGTCTGTCAAGTCGTCATCGATCCCCCAGCAACAAGTCGGAAGCGTCAACAAGGAGAAGCTCCCAGGGCCCGAGTTCCTCACCTCAAAGTCTGGCACAAAGGAGGGTCAAGTACAGATGATCAAGGAGGAAAACGGCTCCATCACGGCCCATCAGTGGTCGGTGAGCCAGCAGCAATGGGTCAATGTAGGCACCGTCGTCGACTCGGTTGCCAGCACGGGCAAGAAGGTCGAGTACCAGGGCAAGATGTACGACTTCGTCTTTGACGTCGATATTGAGGATGGAAAGCCTCCTCTGAAGCTCCCGTACAACCTCTCCGAGAACCCCTACGACCGGGCAACAAAGTTCCTGGGCGACAACGAGCTACCTCTCACCTACCTCGATAACGTGGCCAACTTCATCACCGAAAACACAAAGGGAGCCACCCTAGGCCAGACATCAGAGTCTGGCGGACCGGATCCTTTCGGCACCGAGTCGCGATACCGACCAGGCGATGAGGCACAGGCCAAGGTCCTCCCTCAAAAGGACTATCTCACCATCACAGCAGCCAAGTATGAAGGTGAGCAACCCCTCCCCTTGACCTTACAGTATAGCAACTGACAACCCAAAGCCATGTTCAACAAGATCCTCGCCATCAACAAAAACATGGTCTCGTCAGGCCGCAAAGACGCAGCCCTCAACCCATCCGACGAATCCACCCTCGCCGACCTCCGCTCCGCCCTCGAGTCCTCAAAGCCCGTCCCCATGGCCGCCCTGCCCCTCCTCGTCCGCATCCTCACCCAATGGCCCTACGCGGACCGCCTCGCCGGCCTCGACCTCCTCCGCTGCGTCGCAAAGTACCCGCTCGTCGCCCAGTTCTCGGACTCGGATGTCGGCTCCCTCCTCGACCTCGCCATTGCCGCATCCCTCCCCGCCGGCGAGACCCCTAGCGAGAACGCCGCCATGATGGGCCTCCGCACCCTCGCAAACATGTTTGCCTCTGCAAACGGCCGCGCCGTCGTCGGCGCCCAGAGTGACGAGGCAATCGCCTTTCTCGAGCGCGTCGTCGGTGTGTCTTCCACCCCCATCGGCCCCCTCAACCGCAACGTCCTCGTCGCCGCCACAACAGCAGCCATCAACCTCTCCGTCCTCGTCAACCGCGAGCGCCTCCTCAGCCCGGATCAGCGGCGCCGCATCGCCGTCGTCCTCGGCGCCGTTCTCTCGCGCGACGGCCAGACCGACTCGGAGGTGCTGTACCGCGCCCTGGTGGCGCTCGGCACCCTGCTGTCGACGTCGAGGGAAGAGGCGGCCAACCTGGGCGTCAAGGCGTGGGTTCAGGGTGCTGCCGAGAGGAGCTCTGAGGAGCGTGTCAGGGGTGTTGCGGCAGAGTGTGCCAGGGTTGCTCCATGACGGTGTGGTTCCACCGATGGATATACGGATCAAGGCAAGATAGATGATAAGTAGAAGAATACCAAACACATGATCACTATATATCCGAGTCCAGACAACTCATCGCCATTTTCATACGCCTTGTTACCTTGCCTCTAGTTTTGAAATTCATCCAGACCTAGATTCAGCCAACCATGAGTCCTCAAAGTTCACATCAAAAGGCACGAAATAGTAAACTTGATAATCGTAGATTGGTGTGCCCTACTAACGACACTCCCCCTCGCACCTCGAATAGGTGACTGACATTGTCCAACGAATGAGAATAGAATGGCTCCTCCAACACCAGAACATAGACTTGCGACATCATCTAAATCCCCAAGCCGAGGGAATAAAATTAAATAAAAGAGAGAAAAGAGTCCCCGTAGTAAAAAGAAGGAGGGATATCGCCAGTCCCTTGCCCCCCAAGCCGTAAAACGCCGTTCATCGTGCCGAATATACATTTTCGTTTTTAAACTCTGGCCGTCCAGCTCATGCGAGGAACATGGTCCATAGACCGGCTGCTATCAGAGGTAGCCATCCCACCCAGCTCATTTGTCGAAGGACCTGGGCGCCCGACTCTTGTTGTTGTGCGAGGTACTGGTCCGAGCCGGATTCCTTTGTGGTGATGGTGTAGATCTCAGCAAAGCCAATGTCTGTCGAGTTGAAACAGTTGGTCTCGTTGACCTCGCTGAGTTTCTTGTCTCCGGGTTCGGCAAAGATGATGTCGACGCACTAGGTACACGTTAGTTTGAATTGATCAAGACAGTAATTGGAAGACGTACCGAGTACAGAGCAGCGCCGTGAATGGCATGCTCCACGATCTGGATCGTCGCCTTGTCGCCGGCCTTTACCGTCATGTTCTTGGGCAGCGGCACCTGGGGCAGACAGATGGTTCCGGGGTACGGGTTGTTGGTAGGGCCGATGATCTGGAAGCCGGGAACCATGACATTGGTCATGTTGGCGGGACCGCCGTCTGGGCCGTCATCGCCGAATCCGAGGTTGATGTAGGCAAAGGCAGTTTCGTGGCCGCGGAACCAGCCGGGCTGGAAAGCAATGGCACCTCCGGTCGTGGGCCAGTATGTGCGGTTCGTTGTCACGTTGGTACCGCCACCTGCTCGAGTTAACGGGTTATCCTGAGAAGAGTGATGGGAACAGGCACGTACAAGGATACATCCATTGCATGCCATAAGGAAAGGTCTCGTTGGTGATGAGGTTATTTCCTCGCCATCCTGGGTAGGTGATGACACTGTGAGCCGAGACGACGGCGGCGAGCAGGAGGGTGATGAGAGCTGACGACCGCATGGTGTTTGTGGTGTTTGTGCGTGACGAGTGAGTGCGGAGTCGTCGATTCCGAGGTTTGTTGGGAGTCGAAGACGGTTCTCGAATGAAAGACGGTTCGTGATGCTTGGACGACGGTACTCAAAGGCTCAGCCTCTTTAGCTCAAGCACATTTCACGGAAGATGCAAACCAACACTTCAGACAAGTTCAGAGAGAGGAGAGCAAGAGTCGAGTCGTGGGTGGCCGCATGGGCTTGGGCAAGTCTTATGGCGCTGGGGGCCATATCCAGCCGCCCGACGTGCATGCAAGCACTTTTCCATCTGTGAATCGCAGCCAAGGTCCCAGTGTGATTCCCCAAGTCGGCGGGGAGCGGCCCAGTCAGAGGCCATTGAGAAGGGTCGCGATGCATGCCGAAGGGTGTGACCCCTGCTGCACCCTGTTGCAGGACCCGTCGAGAGCTCCAGAGGCAAACCAATAGGATGAGTGCAACGGGTGACAGACGCACGTTTCGCGGCGTGTTTGTGAGGATCTGGAAGCTGGTTGGAGAACGGGTTGATGGATTTAAGCGCCGGCACTATGCCGTAGAGGGGAGAATTCAAGGTGGTGGAGGCCCCGAGCGTCCAATGATATCGCCGTCGAGCCTATCCGCAGGGGTAGCACACGGGAAGTGGGAAGTGGCCGACGGGGGATGAGGGGCGACAAGGCGCCAGCGGGGGAGGTTGGAGGTTGG
>JAJODA010001109.1:0-19619 GCA_021730345.1 Fusarium cicatricum | reverse complement strand
AGTTCAAACTGACACTGCATGAGCTCGGTGCGGATGTTGATAAACGCCTTGGTCCTGTAGAAGTCTCCAGTGAGCACATGTGTTCCATCAGGAACGTTGGCCTCTTCAATGGCATTGACTAACCCTTCGCTTGTCATGTTGTTGACCAAAGCCTCGATTTGGTCTTGTGCCACCGCATGCTTCTCGAAAATGTCGTTGTGGTTCTGCTGCAGACGAGCGCGTTGTCGTTTCTCCTCATCCAACTCTCGTCGAAGAGGCGCCGTGTCCCCAGTAGACCCAACGGTACTGCGCAAGAGATCGTTTTCGGCCTTGAGACGGGATAATTCTAGAGGCAGGTTAATCTGGCCCTGGCCATCCTCATTGGCTGCATCGTTGAGTTCATCTTCCAGACTGGATGACATGCCCATTGCCCCAGGCGCAATGCCCTGAGCGGAGGTGTTGTTTTGTAGTTGCTCCTGAAGATCTTTGATGAAGTTCTCGTCATGACTTTGCCGGGCCCTGAGTCGAATCACTTCATCCTCCAGAGCCGCGATATCCTTCATCAGCTGATTTTTCTGACTTCGCTCGTCCCAGAGATGCTGCTCGGACTGAGTGATCATCTTGGTCAGTTCATCTTCGGCTTTCCGTGTGCGAACGCCCCTCTCTCGGTCGTCCATGAGGCTTCTGATCTGGTCTTGCAGCTCGCCTTTCTCGTACTGGAGGTTTTGAACTTCTTTGACAAGGTGCTGCTGGGACTCGAGCTTCTGCTTGTACCTTTCTGCGGTATTAGCCTTCTTCTCCAGATCCTCGGCTTTGTGCTTCCACTCGGTCGCTTGATCGCGGAGCTCGTCAGCCTCTCTGCATTTTTGCGTTAACTTGTGGACATCGCTCTCGAGCTGTGCCTTTATTCGTTCATCTCTCCGGATCGTCTCCTCGTTTCTGGCGATGATCTCCATCTGTTCATGAACCTGGGCTTCGAGGACCTTGATCGATTCGGCACTGTTAGCGCCATCTTGCGTAGCTTTGCGCAGGACCTCAAGCTCGCGGTCGTTTTTCTCCTTCTCATACTTGAGCTCCTCGTGGCTTTGCTGAAGATGGTCAAGTCGGGTGATGTAGTCGGAGAGGTTCTTCTTGCACGTGTCAAGTTGCTGCCGCAGGGCTGCGTTTTGCTCCTCAACAAGCAAATCAATGTCTCGAGCCTCCATGACGGCGTCAATAGCTTCGTCTAGGTCATCGTCACCTTTTGAGTTGCTGATGTCTTGCTGTACCGTTCGGATTATCTGCATGATTTCTGCTTGTGTCTGCTGGTCGAGGCCGTTTTGGATCCGGGGAACATATTTCTGGTTATCAGGGCCCATGGCAGCCGCCGAAAGCATGACAGCCAAAAGCTGGGCGACAAACGTTAGCATCCAAGGATGAATACCGGAGCGGATGATCTGTTGGAGGTATACCTGGCTGATGCCTTGCGGCTCGGGGTTGTCGGCGATAGCATGGTAATCAAACTTCTTGGCCTGGCATCCCAGCTCAGGGACCTGGCGACGTATAAACCGGAAGAGGCCTTTGTAGACAGTTTGTATGTTTCGCTTGTTGGTCAAATATCGGGAGGTGCCGGGATTTGTTTCAAGATCAGAGGGTTCAAAGTCTTGATCGAGTTCATGGAGGATGTGACCAAGAACAACACCGTCGGTAAGCTCCTCGATAGAGTCGGCGGTTCGTTTCGGTTCGAATACTCGATTGACCTGAAGAGAGTGGGCGGTTAGCGAGAAGCTTGAAGCTGGGGATGGGAACGGGGGTTCAAGGGTAAAGACACTCACCGCTTTCAGAAGCGCAACCTGTGCGCTGGTGTTGTAGGCGGGCATCGTTCGGGATGTTGTGGCCGTAGCCATGTAGGAGTTGACTGAAATCGTGGTTCCGTCTGTCGCTGTCGAAGCGATAATGAGGGCGCAATTATAGGGAGTCGCGTCGCGTGTCTAGTGCAGGGATGACTGCTGATGCATTCGACGGCATATCGGGAGAGCAAAGGGTTGTGAAGGTTTATATAGGAAACGACTAGGAGGATGTTCAGATTCGGTGTTCCATTGTCAAGCGATTCTTCGTTGATTGTTCATTGTGAACCCAAGGACAGAGGGAGCTTGTTCCTCGACGTTCAGCGAAAGTTGAGCAATTAGACCGGGACACTTGGGGGACCTTCGGCTTATCGATTTGGCATGGAGGGAGGCAGGGGTCCTGCATTGAATGCCCCTGGAAGCCGTCAATGTGGCTTGCTGTGGCGCGCATCCATGAGATTGGTTCACAGAGGGTAATTTGACGCATTCAATGTGCCAGAACTTGACGAGTTCGGAGATGAATACGTATTTCGCTCATATTCACTAAATAACAAGAAATAGTGAGTAGTAGGTGCACTCGTCATTTCAAGCCTCTACGCTGTATTGCGGTATATGTGCTGTTCATTAGCAGACGTCATTGCCACTACTGTTCAACCTTGGACCCTGAACTCCAAAGGTTAAATAGCAAACATGCTGGTTGACAGGTTGTCACAAGGCCGAGACTAAATTTCGTGGATGAACATTGCCTCAACAGCACATATCTCAGGCGGACTCAAGTTTGAAATTCATATCGCCTTTGCCCTTTGCCAGGGCACATCATCCCTCATCTGCCAGCAGGACCATAGTTCATCACGACAATGACCTTGACCAGCGAGATACTATGCGTCTGTGTAATCTTGATTTCTTGTTCTAAAAGCACATAAATCGTATGTACGTGACAGAGGTTGATCACCCGCGAGGGCGTGTCAACAATCACGTCAAACCGATCCGATAGCGAGTGTTTCCCTTCAATTCCGTATCCACGCTCCCATCCTGTAACGCCCAAATCAATAGTGTCAACGAGCTTGACTGCTGTTAAAACCGGCAGAGTCAAAATAAAAGGCCTGCCTATCACCCGCTTCTAATCATCAGCTCAACGCATCATCTCTTGGCGCAACGCGACTGCTAGTTTGTCGAGACGACCTCGTCCTGCTCAACGTGGATCTGGTGCTTGGTATGCGACGTCTGAACCAACTCGAGCGCCTTTTCGGGTGCGATGACGGAGAAGCCCCTAGATTATCGGTCAGTATTCATTTCATTATGGAGTAAGGTGGTATGGCATGAAATGCGTACTTGATGATTGAGTAGACGTGGGTGATCTTGCCGCCGGCGTCGGTGAGGGCCTTCTTGCACTCGTTGACGATGGAATCGGGAGTAGACTCGTCCTCGAACCAAACGATGGCCGACTTCTTCTGGTCCACAGCGAGGGCGCCGGGGACAACCGCGAGAGCAGCGGCAACGAAGGGAAGGAGTCTCATGGTGATGGTGTATCGGGTATCGGGTTCGTTATCGCAGTGAAAGGTGGGTGGTGGAAGGGGTTATCGTCGCGAACAAGATGCGGTTGTGTTGAAGTTGCGGGATGTATCCAAGGTTGGGTGCTTGTTGCGTCAATGCGAAGGGTGATGGATGGTTTGAGACTTTAAGGCTTGAGCGACGGGCGATGGGCGATGGGGAGATGGCGAATGGGCCTGATCTAGGCGGCGGCCCTGACGGATCGCATTCCTAACACGGGGGCGGACCTGATGCACGAGCCACCGAGCGGTTGCCGGAATAGGCAGGCGGTCTGCCAATCGCGTTAAGGTTGCATGAGACCTCGTGCTTCCAGCAAAGAAGCGACTAGGTACTTTATATGTACAACAGCTGCCAAACGTCGGAAGTAATTCCTATTTTGCATGTTCTGGATGTTCTTCGTCGGTCTCGGGCGTGGCAGCGACGGTGCTCACTCGGCCCGTCTATTGCTCGTGTATACAAACATACACCTTAGGATGGTCTTAAATGCACCGGTTCAACCACGTGAGTAACGGACTGGACATGCCGGCGGCCTTGCTGTATATCATTATGTCTCTTTGAGAAATACTTGCTAAGTCCAATTTTGGCCTTCAGTTGCGTCTCATCTATCCTATCTTGGTCAAGTAGCTCCTGTAGTTTGAAGCCTCGACTGCATCCTGAATAGACTATTGTCTCCACATGCCATGCCCCGTGTAAGTTGGAGCTAGAACAACGGGCATGTCTGTTGGTAGACCTGTAGACCTGCCTCCACTGATGTAAGATAGGAGAACGCCTTCGGAATCATCGCCGATGGTCATGGACGGAAGCAGAAGATCTTATGGCCTGTATCTGTAAAATCCATTATTTATTCCAGAGCTTGGGAGGTTTACCAAAACGCCCATGGATGCTTGATGCGATATAGATAACTCCTTCAACACCTGGCCTAAGCAACGAGAAAGAAAGACCGTGTCGCTGATAATTATTCACGCCCTCGCGGCGCTGGGAACGCTGTCGTTCTCGTTCCACACTTCCTTGCTCTCCTGCTCGACCGCCCTCATGGCCACAGCAACATCCTCTAGCCGTGTGACAACGTCGATGACCCCTTGGTTGACCCGTTGGAAGTAGTGATCGTTTGCTTCCCGTCGCTTCCTAGCGAGCAAGATGTCGCCTTCGGTCTCTTCCTCTAGCTTGGCCCCGAGACTCTCAACCCCTGTCCCGCTGCTGTTCGGGCGCGGAATGCTGCTGCTTCCGACCGTGCTTTTCGCCCCTTCGGTTCCATCAGGAGCTGACTTTGAGGCGTCACCCAATGTGCCTTTCAAGTTCTTGACCTCTGAACCGGCGACAGAGGCTGCATGGTCAAGCTGCGCCGTCTCGATAGCATCATCTGCTTCACTTCTTGCCCAAGCCTGAGCGAGCGCAATCTGAGCATCTCTCAAATCAGCTAGCTTGCGATCGTGATCGGGCCCGAATACATGCGTGTCTCCAGACGCTGACAGTTCCACGTCTTCTAGAGTCGCCTGCATCTCGGACCATAACAAGTCTGTTCGGTCACCAGTCCGGGTGCTCTCAGCTGAGAAGAGACCGGGGCGCTGGGGATTTGGTGTCATGAGATTCCCAGACCGAACAGAACGAACAGATGGGGCGCGTTCGACATTTAAACGGCCCCCAGGAGCCAGCGTTGACTGACCCAGATAAGTACCAGGCGGCGGAGCATTAGGAAGAGAGACGTTTGATGCTGTAGGAGAGGGACGGAGGAAAAGAGCGGGAGGAGGATCTCGCTGTCTGCTCTGCGGTCGCGGCGTATGAGACATGATGATGATGATGACCTTGAGTTACAGAGAATACGAGAATTTTCGAATAGAGAGAAGTGATAGACGCCCTATCGATGCAAAGCAACTATCGTGGGTAAGAGATGCCCCTTGTTAGTCGAGATTGAAGTTGATAATGCGGCCGCAATCATACAGTATCAGAAAGCAAGATGTCCCTTTCTGCTACTGTGCCTTTCATCAGGATCAGTCCACGCCAAGACTTGGCGCAGGTAAGTGGAGCTGTTCGAGGCTCTAATCTCCCACGTGACACATCAGGTGAATCTCCCGCCACAAAGTGCAGGGAGCCTTTTCTCTAGGGCCTTGAAACCCTACCTGTGAATTTCGTTTGGCTCGGCTCCTCCGACTTTTCGTCGCCTCCGCTAAACCCATCACCAACCGTCGTCGCGATACACAGATAAGTTCGGTAGGTGCTCCAGCAACCCATTCCATCCCATCAGCTGCCCTCATCGCATTCGAAACCTCGCATCGACATCGACTAACGACCAGAAGCAAAAATGGCTGGAGGCAAACCCCGTGGTCTTAACGCGGCGCGCAAGCTGCGAACGAACCGAAAGGACCAGAAATGGGCCGATCTCGCCTACAAGAAGCGTGCCCTCGGCACTGCCTTTAAGTCCTCTCCCTTCGGTGGCTCCTCGCACGCCAAGGGCATCGTCCTCGAGAAGGTCGGTGTCGAGGCCAAGCAGCCCAACTCCGCTATCCGAAAGTGTGTCCGTGTTCAGTTGATCAAGAACGGCAAGAAGGTCACCGCCTTCGGTACGACGAACCCCAGCTATATCGAGATACCAGACGACGTGAAACTAACAATGACTAGTCCCCAATGACGGTTGCTTGAACTTCGTGGACGAGAACGACGAGGTCCTCCTGGCTGGTTTCGGTCGCAAGGGCAAGGCCAAGGGTGATATTCCCGGTGTGCGATTCAAGGTTGTCAAGGTCTCTGGTGTCGGTCTGCTCGCTCTGTGGAAGGAGAAGAAGGAGAAGCCCCGTTCTTAAGTGCTACGCACGGGGAAGGGAAACAAAGTCATATTTCGGCACGAGGAGTCTATTCGGCTTGCTTGCAACGGCATTCCATACGGGTTGGGTTCTGATCATGGGAGACGAGGTCTGAAAAGGAAAATAGATCAAAAAGTCTTCGACGAACGAACTACATGTGCACGCCGCGTGAGAGGGAACCTGGGATCTATTCCCGCCTTTCCATGTATGACATTATGGTACAATTTTATACATCGTCTCAGTTCTCCTCCGACTTGGTCTCGTCTTCAGGTCCCTTGACGTATCTGACTGCGTAGTCCGTAGCCAAACCCAAGCTTATCACGCTTCCCGTGATCCAGCAGCCATTGATGAACCACCACCAACAGTCCTTGACACTCTTCAGATTGACTCGCTTGATCATGACTCCAAGTGTGATCATTGCTCCTCCACAGCTTCCGATGAAGAAAGCTGGCCCAGCACCAGCAGCGAATCCAGCCGCAGCAAGTAGAGATATCTGTGTGGCTGCCAAACCTGTCAAAACCTGCTTGGTCTCGGCATCATGCTTTAGGGCAATGCTCTTGATTCCAGCCTTGACATCGTCCTTGATGTCCATGTGGGCGTAAATCATGTCGTACAGAATCGTCCAAGCGATGTTGGATGTGTAAAGGCAGGCAGCGGCAGTCAAAGCTGAGGTGTTTGACAACAGATCGATTCCAAGGGCAGGGAAACCCATAAAGGCACCCCATGAGAACGTCAGACCAAGGACGGCCTGGGGATAGTACGTTACTCTCTTGGCCAGCGGATAGGTTGCGACCAAGAGCAAGCTGGGAACGCCATAGAATAAACAGGGCAGAGGAAACTGAAGCAGGATGCCGAGGCCTGCGAGAAGCTGGGCTCCAGTAAAGACGAGGCCTTGGAACGGAGTGATTGCACCACGTGCGATAGGCCGGAGACGTGTTCGGGCTACATGAGGGTCGAGATTCCGGTCCCAGAGGTCATTGATGGTGCATCCTGCTCCACGCATGATGAGAGCTCCAGAGAAGAAGAGGAGAGATGTGCCAATGACTGAGCCAGGTGTTGCCATAGGCATAGCCATCGGGCCTGCCATGAGTGTCGAGAACAGGCAGGGGAAGAAGAGATAGTAGGTTCCCGCAGGCTTATCCAGACGAATGAGTTCAGCATAGGGAACCCATGATGCCGGGAGTTTCGAGAGGATGCCAGTTTCAGGAGGTTTATATGGTGAAGGCGTCGTCTGAGCTGGCGATACCGGGTCTTCAACTACCAGGGGCAAGGAGTTCTGTTTTGCCTCGTGAAACCCAACTGCCCGCTGGCTGTTGTACAGTGGCTGGCTTAAAACTCTGGAAACCTGAGTGAGGGATGGTCGGGCAGCCAATTGCCTTGGAACTCTCACTGTCCGTCCAGAAATTCCTCTGCATTGAGCCCAGGCCGAAGCCCGGGGCAACGTACTTAATCTCATTATCACCGGAAACCTGGAGGAATGATGAGAATTCTGAATATCAATTGATGTGTATTCATACTCACTATCCACCAATCTTTATTCACGGCAAGTGTAGCCAGGAAAAGGCCTCAATGCCAGCCATATAGAGGCTCTGCCCGAAATATTTGGATCCAAAAATCCAAATCTAGAGCTCCAGATCCTAGCAATCAGCTTCGGGGCCAATCGGCCGAGCTTGGACTAAGGAAATGCTATAGTACGTCACGTGCAAGCGCTAAGCTTCTGCCTTACAGCACTTGATTGGTTGCGCATTCAATGCAAACGACTCTCGGCTCTGGTCTGACGCGACTTCCTACCTAAGGTACTCCAGCGTGTTTATTGGATTTGTAACCTCGCCTCCGGGCATCTCCAATACTCTACTACCCAATTAATCACAACCACCACATCCCCTGCATCGCATGGACGGAAGCTTCCGGCAACTCGGCTGCGTGGCCTGATGTGGTGCATGCGCTTTCGCAAAAGTTGCAAACCTTCTCGCCGATAATTAAGCTGTCGACTCCATCGAACGAACCCTACCACAGTGATCGTTGTGTTGGCGCGTCGCCGACAAGGAACTCGACAAGATGCCGACCTCGCTCCATCCGCAAGCCAAGTTCGATCCCATCCCGCCAGATCTGGACTTGTACGGCTTGGTCGATAGAACGCCCAATTTCAAATGGGTTCAACGTGTTTCAAGGGCGCAGATCCGTAATCTCGGCCAACAGGAGTTTGAGAAGCTCGTCCTGATCCACGTCGTTGCTGGCGGCAAACCTTTGGTCATCGATGGATGGGAAGGTGTTTTGCCGAAATGGCTCTTCGACGTGAGCTGGCTGGAGAAGACGTACGATAAGAAGCGTAGGTGATCCTTCTTGAGCTTTTCATCCTGACCGCGCTGACGTTTACCTCTACAGAGGAGAACGTAAGAGACATCACAGCTGGCGGCGATATTCCCATGACAATGGGCCACTATTTACGAGCGATGAAACAACTTACGAACCAATGGTCGCCAAGCAACTACCGCGACGAGCGTCGCCAGCGCCTCTATCTCAAGGACATAGACTGTCCCATCGAATGGCACGATGCGCTACAGAAAGTCATCCACCCGAACCTCTTTTACCTTAATGAAAACGGTAGCGAAGCTGGAGGAGTGCGACAACAAGACGACGATGCATTCCGGGATGAGGCCGCTGCAGCCCCAGCTGGCGACCTAATGTCCAGCCTGCCAGAGAAGATGCGAGCGCAAAACCTCATGTGTTATGTTGGCCACGAAGGGACCTTTACGCCAGCGCATCGCGAGATGTGTGCCTCGCTAGGCCAGAACATCATGGTGGAGGCATCAGGCGATGATGTGGGCGACAAGCCAGGGAGCTCGATATGGTTCATGACGGAAAGCAAGGATCGCGAGGTCGTTCGCGAGTATTTCCTGTCCATGCTAGGACACGATATTGAGATTGAGAAGCATTTTGCTCAAATTAATGCGTGGAAGAAGGCCCCCTTTGACGTATACGTCGTTGAACAGAAAGTCGGCGATTTCATCCTGATTCCCCCCTTGGCGGCCCACCAAGTGTGGAATCGAGGCACGAGGACGATCAAGGTAGCATGGAATCGGACAACGGCTGAGACTCTAGAGCTTGCCCTTCACGAGGCACTACCAAAGGCTCGGCTGGTATGTCGTGACGAACAGTACAAGAATAAGGTCATCATCTACTTTACCCTGGAAAAATACTACCAGCAACTTCAACATCTGGAGGAGAACGCGGAGATGACACAGATGAGTTTTCTTGGCCTTGGCCAGGACATTGTGCGGAACTCGCCTCGCGCAAGACAGCTGGCGGGCGACTTCAAAAAGCTCTTCGGCCTCTTCACAGAGGTTCTTTTGGACGAAATGTTTGCTTTCAAGGAAAAGGAGGTGGAGCTTATCGAGTTCGACTCCTGCATCACTTGCTCTTACTGTCGATCCAACATCTTCAACCGCTTCCTTACATGCAAGCACTGCACGCGGGTGCTAATCAATGGCGACGAAGACGCATATGACGTCTGCATGGAGTGTTATGCCATGGGAAGGTCTTGTGCATGTCTCTCTGGTCTTCAGTGGTGTGAGCAATGGTCTTGGTCTGATCTGGTCAATAACTACGAAACTTGGCGATCCATGATCATCAAGAATGACGGTTATGTCGATTTTGAGTTTTCACCACAGCCTCTAGAAATTGCGAGGCAACGGGCCGGCAAGAAGTCGGTTGCCCAACTCTGTCAGGAAGCTCTCCGTCGACGACCCTGGAAGGATATCACCAAACCAGAACGCGAAGCTACACCCAGTGAGTCGGAACCCGAGGGCGAAGATAAGCCCAAGAAGCGCTACAAGCGGAAGAAGAAGAAGGGAGAGCTCCGACGATGCCATGTGTGCTGTCACAAGGACTACGCCTATCGAGTGCACTCGTGTACTAATCCCGGCTGCACCGAGTCGTATTGCTACGGCGTCCTTTACAGAGCTTTCGACATGATGCCTCAAAAGGTTCTCGAAGATGAGCAATGGCAGTGCCCAAAGTGCCTCGGCATTTGTAACTGCGGCTATTGTCGACGTGTAGGGAACACGGACCCTTATACGCCCAAAAACACGTTATTGGGACATGATACCCGCCCAATTGCTGATGATCGGAGTGTGGAAGCACTCGTAGACTTCCGAGTACATAACCTATCATGGCTCAAGGCCGCAGGGGAGGAGAGTCGCAGCAAGGATAGCAGGCGAATGAAGAGGCTGAGGGAACAAGCCGACAATGCCAAGGCGCAGGACATCACCGAGCAGGAGGAAGCTGAGCAGGCCATACAAAACGAACCCGATGGTGAGGATGCATCTGCAGCCGGCCTTCATCCATCTGGCATGAATGGATACGGAGATCAGAGCCATGTCCTCGGTCAAGGAGAGTCTTCCATGGCCGAGTCTGCCGTTGAGGGACCCTATCAGTCATACCCCGACGGAACTGCTGACCAGATAGATGATTCCATGGCGGCAATGGATATGTCACAGGCGGAAGATAACGACACGTCCCTTTACCCCGATCCTTCCCTGGTCGCTCGGCAGCGTATCGGTATGGGATACTACGAGCCGGATGATGCTCCGGACAAGATCCTCTTCGATCCTTTCCAGGCTCCTTCAGAGGAAGCCATGCGACCATCTGGGCCAGATATTCCCGAGTTCGTCAAGAAGTCTATTCGTGCGGCGAAAAGAAAGGCCAGACGAGAGAACGAAGATCCAGACTTTGTTGTTGGTAAAAGCCACCACAAGAAGCCTCGTCTCACATCTGAGCCGGATTTCCTGGACAGCATGGATCCCGCCCTATTTAACGGACCACCTATTGCCCCTGAAGCGGTCATGCACGAGCAGCCGAGTCAAGTTGAACAAGAGCAGACTGTGACACAAGCTGACGAGCCCGCGGCTGAAGAGGCTCCAGAAGCACAGGAGGCCGTTGAACCCCCGCCTAAAAAGACGACATGGTTCGACGCCAACGAGCCCTTGCTTCGACACGCCAAGCCTATAGCATCCTACGTGGAGGAAGAAGTTGACTCGGACGAATTCGAAGAGGAGCATACGCACCATCCCAGAACTAAGTCGCCCAAGGGGGCAGCTGCCGAGAGCAGTAAGTCGGCTGTTGACCTCGCTGCTGATGCAGTTCGCGCTTTGTTTGGAACAGGCTCGTCGAACGCTCAAGGAGAACAACAGCCACCTCCTCCTTTGGCCGACACGCAGTCTCCCTCGGAGCCCAGGGTTCCTAAGAGACGCGGCCGTCCGCCAAAGAATCCAACCCCCGTGAAGGAAAACCAGGACATGCCTCTGGAATCGACACCTAGTAGCTCGGCAAAGAAGCTTAGAGGTAGACCTAGGGGACGGCCCAGGGGTCGACCTAGGAAGTCACATTTGTCACAGGTCGCGGCTGCTGATGACCCGAGTGAGACTGCAGAGGATAGCATCCAGATCGACGAGAGCAACAGCGACGAGGAACACGATAAGATGGTGGGGGAGTTGGAGGCACAGCTCGCTGCCGAACTGGCTTCTGGTGCTTCCGAGGTTATAACAGAACCTGCGCAACCGCGACGACGAGGGAGACCAAGAAAGTCTGGCGTGACTACTATCGCTGCTGCATCAGCTGCTGCTGATGCATCCGAAGAGGATTTTGAGGAACCTACGCTGAGCAAAACTGATGATCGTACCTCGAGGAACACTCGCCGAACCCGTCGCTCTGAAGTGGCCGACATGGAGCCTGAGATTAAGGCCCCTGGCTCGGGCAGCACCCAGCTTTTGTCAATGGCTGAGCGATTGGCACTCAAAGGGAAGAAGTTCAAGATAGGGAAACGAAAGCCTCGTGTCAGCTCTGGCAGCGTCACTGCGTCTGCATCGGGTTCCGCAACGCCTGGTACGAATATCACTGCCGCTCCGGGCGTGGCAGAGGAGCCGACACGGAAAGAAGCAACGCCACCCTCCCGCAGCGCAAGCCCTGACGACGAGGTCAGAGACAGAGGGTCGCCTTCTGCGGCATCTTCGACGCATGAAGAGAGCTCACGCAGTCCTTCACCACCGCCCGTGTTAATACCACCCAGTCAGCCAACGGTTGTCAGAATTGGTGAATCGGATTCGGAGGAGGAAGAGAGCCCGGCGAGCATCTCGGGCTCAGACTCGGATAGCGACGGTGACATTCCTGCTAGAGGACACACTGCCAACCGTGGCACTCGCGGTCGTGGGCGAGGTAGAGGCAGAGGTCGGGGAAGAGGAAGAGGACGAGGACGAGGACGTTGAAGCGCGCATGAGATGAGAGCCTTATCTGATTTGCTATAAAAGGAGCGATATGTTATTATTTTGGTTGCGTTTTGGCTTTACGGACCATAGTGATACCTTTGGGGGATGATATTTTATTGGACCTGGTAGCAGCATATACCCCTTAACCCCTGGTTGCGCAAAATGAGCGGACACTATTCAATTAATTTGCTAAATCATGCGCTGTCAAGAGGTACATCATCATGCCTCTATCACGGTCCACTGCATGTCCATTCCACGGGGCTTTTGGAGCAGACCCGGTTGGTCTCCCTACGACAGACCAAGCTCATTTTCTAAATCGCCCCATCTTCCGTTACGCATGGGATCTAGTTCCCTCAACCTCGTCAGCCAAGATGCTATATCACTCTGGTCCTCCGAGTCCAGCGCGCGCCCAGTCAGTTGGCCTCGCGCAACTGTGTACTCGACGAGCGCCTCGTAAATCCACTTGATGTCGACGTAGTCCTCCAGCAGGTCTTTGATGTCGACAAGCTCACGGTCGACGTATGATTTGCGCTCATCAACCGTCAGACTCGGGGCTATCTGGCTATTCCCAGCGGGGTCGGCCAGGTTCAAAACTAGGAATTGGTGGTAGTACCAGAGCGATTGGTCTTCAGGTCCCACGTTCAACGCTTCACGGACAGTATCGAGTTCTGAGCCTGGAATTAGTATTTGGTGTAGAGAATAAAAGTCAAGACGCCTAGGTTACCTTTTTCCAAAAAGACCTTGCGAGCGTCATCATCTGCTTTGCGCTCGTCGAGAAGCCTGGAAATAAGCTGGCTGCGGTGATGCCAGGCCGAGAAGTTGGAGAGATCCTGCCCTATCTTCTTGGTCGTGTATTCAAACTCGGGCTCCGCCATGCTCTGCCCGCTCAGCACGGGACTCTCGAGTTGCGCAACGACGTGGCGACGGTAGCCCCAGGCGTGAAAGTTGCGGCGATCCTTGGTGAGCATCTTACTGACGAGGCCGAGCTCCTCCTCCCAGATGCGCCGGGCCATAGCCTTGTCGAGTCTCTGGGTGGCCTGGTTGAGCACCCACAGCCTGTACTGCCATATCCAGTAGCATTTCGGGAACTGGATGAGCAGGGGCACGGTGAAGGCCAGCTCCCCGCGTATAACGTCGGCATCCTGCTCAGGGTCAGGTGTTGTACCACTCCTCCCAGCTGTCGGGGGGCTCCGGGGTCGCGGGGTCTCTGTCGAGGACGAGGGCGATGAAGCGGCGGAAGAGGTTGTGTGAGTGGCGGTCGCTAAAGTACTCTGCGACGCCTTCGAGGGCGACGACCCAGCCGACGGTCTGGATAATAAGCCAGAGGTTAGACAGCGCCTGCGGGCGTTCCATATCGTGTAGTACTCCGGGTTGAGGCGGAGGAGCTTGGAGGTGAGCTGGAATGTCTCCGGGCCGTAGTCGCCGCTTTTGATCTGCTGGCGGATCTGGTCCTCGAGGGTTCGGTACTTTTGGATCTTTTCGCGATCCTGCTGGCGCTGCTCTTCGGTTCGGGTCCGCGCGGTGCGGGCTACGCCGTGCTGGGGGCCTTGGATATCAGCATCAGTCGGGGGAAACTTGATTGTATTTGGGGAGAGGATGGTCATGGACTCACGCTGGACATTATGCGACCTGGTCTTGGCGATGATGATGGATTGCGACGATCAAAGCTCGTGATTGCGAATGCTGTTGTTGGAGCTGGGTTGTAAAACCAGACCCCGCGTGAAAGTGTAGGGTAGGAGCATGAGCTTATCAAAGTTGCTTTCTTTGAGCTGTTGGCTCATCAATGACTTATCAACTTCCAACTCAACCAACACCTCAGCAAGAAACATGTCAGTCATGATACTACCAGGTCTCTGATGCCTCATCTCGTTGCTACCAACTGTCCTCGAAGCTTGGACACGCGTGAAATGTCACGGCTCCTTCGCGCAAAATTTGTGTCGCCAAGTGGCGAACCACCTATAACCATGCCATGAGCAACTTGGCAGCGCGAGTTATCCTTGTGTCAATCTGCGAACCTGTTGGCTTGAGGCATGCAGAGCACAGTCGTGTTTCAAGTAGATATGCAGCTGTTGGGGCTTCTCAAGGAGATGGTACCTATCTCCTGTCAAATCATTGCCTCTAGCAGCATGTTACCTTTGGAGACTCCTACTCCGATAGCCAATATCATATGCATCAGTAGGCATAGTCTGGGCCTGTCTCTCACTTTGTGGTGGGATCTCGGCCTTTGCTTGCCTCGTGCGGCGACATCATGACAGACCTGGCCCTCTGAAAAACCGGCTAACAAAATGAGTAACCCATCTAATCGCCCAGATCTATCGTGGAGAAGACATATCGTCGCATCACGCCTTGTTGCACCCCTGTCAGAACCTGTCCGTGTTTGGTCGACTTACAAGTCTCATATTCTACCGGATAACAGGATGCCTCTGATACCAAACTGCCCTATAGACTTCAGATGAACAGGGACCGCTTCGTGGAGCTCACAGAGGCTTGGCGATCGTCCTTGAATGCTACTTGCTCATAAAGAACAGACCAAGACCAGGATGGCACGCCCGGGCCAAGGACCTCATGCCACTATCACGCCTCCTGACCTGCTTCAAACCAGCGTCTTCAGCTGTTGGTCCTTTCTCCCCTAGGCTCACTGAGAAACAAGATTGAATTGCACCTCAGCTTCAGCCCCAGCATGGTCAATTCGTCTCCCCATCCCTGTTTCAACAAGGACTTGGCCCGACGATACAGGCGAATGGGAAGTGTTAACCTAATGCTCTGATGGCAGACCCTTGGGTTGTTGGCCCACGATGCCATGAAACAGAACGCACTGGAAGAAACTGACCTCCCTAACAAGGGTTAGGACAGTCTGTTGAACGTCTGTGTTTGGAGAAACGAGCTAGGATAGGAGACACGATGCGCAACGTCGTAAGCTTGAAGCGTCCTTGATGCTGAGCTGGACCTTGCTGCGATGCCCAGCCTCAGCTGTAGCCTTGAGGCTCCTCTACTCCTAAAGATGGCATGCAACGGGGGCTTGACTAGATGTCAAGCCAGCATGATACACTGGCTGTTGGGAGGTGGCACGGTTGGGTCAGATGCTACCAGCCTTGTAGAGGTTGTTGGTAGGTTGAGGCAACATGGAGACTGACGGCTCGTGCGTGTTGCTTCCTCTCGGGGCTGTTTAAAAGATTGAAATGCCCTCGTTTAATGAGGTTGTCTCTCAAGCACGCTTCGTCCTTTCTTTAGTCACTCATTCTTTATCGCAGCCTAGCGCTTGCATAGTCATTCATTCATTCATTCATTCATACAGTCATTCATTTCCTATTCTCTTCTATTCGTTCCTTTTTTTCTTGTGAAATACGCACAACATGTTCGCTCTTTTGATCAGATCGATGGCGATCATCGCCGTGCTTCAGGGTACTTTGGGTCTTGCAATGCCGATTGCGAGGCCAATTCATCAAACTAGCGTTTCCAAAGGCTATGCCAACACGGTCTACTTTGTCAACTGGTTTGTTTAATCTATGGTGATTGGCTTAAACACTATGCTCACACGTCTCAGGGGTATCTATGACCGAAACTTTCAGCCACAGGACCTCCAGGCATCCAAGATATCTCATGTGCTCTACTCGTTTATGAATGTTAACGCCGATGGAACTGTGTAAGTCAATGAACAACCATATCCGCAAGAGTGGTGCTGATCAGCTACACAGTTTCGCTGGAGATACCTACGCCGACCTCGAGAAGCACTACGATGGTGACTGTGAGTTCCCTGCCTTGTCCTTTGCACTCCTCGTACTAAACACTCAACTTAGCTTGGGACGAAGGCACCAATGCCTTTGGATGTGTCAAGCAGCTCTACCTTTTGAAGAAAGCAAACCGCCAGCTCAAGGTCATGCTGTCAATTGGCGGTTTTAAATGGTCCACCAACTTCCCTGCTGCTGCCAGCACTTCCGAGACCCGAGCTACGTTTGCCAAGTCCTCCGTGACTCTGATGAAGGACTGGGGCTTTGACGGTATCGATATCGACTGGGAGTACCCCAAGGATGATACCGAGGCGACCAACATGGATCTGCTCCTCCAGGCCGTACGTGATGAGCTGGACTCTTATTCCAACCAACACGCACCGGGCCATCACTTCCAGCTTTCTATTGCTGCTCTTGCTGGCTCTTCTCACTATCAGGTCTTTCATCTTGACAAGATTGGCAAGGTCGTCGACAATATCAACTTGATGGGCTACGACTACGCCGGCAAGTGGGACGGCAGCAGCGGCCACAATGCTGACCTCTATGCCAACGCCAGGAGCCCTAATGCTACGCCATTCAACACCCATGATGCCACAACAGCCTACGTCAAGGCTGGTGTTCCAGCAGAGAAGATTGTTTAGGCATGCTAATCTACGGTCGTTCGTTTGAGAGCGCATCTAGCATCGGTCAGTCTTACTCTGGCGTTGGCAAGGGCAGCTGGGAGGAGGGCACCTGGGACTACAAGGTGCTCCCCAAGTCTGGAGCTGAGATCAAGTACGACGAAGCTGCTCAGGCTTATTATAGTTACGACGCCAGCACCAAGGAACTCATCTCCTACGATACCCCCAAGATCGTTCAGAAGAAGGTGTCGTATCTCCAGGGCCTCGGCCTCGGCGGGAGCATGTTCTGGGAAGCGTCTGCTGACAAGAAGGGCGACGACTCTCTCATCGGCACCAGCTTCAAGTCGCTGGGATGTCTGGATAAGACAAAGAACTGGCTTCGGTACCCAGATTCCAAGTACGCCAACATTGCGGCTGGAATGCCCTAGATAGGACGAGACCACGATGGATTCTCTTCAACCGTATATATTGTTTTTTCTACTCTGCGCCATTCATCGGAGAAACTTATGAGATATCAGGCAGGGTTGCAGGAAGACCTTAGCTTGATCGACTATTCGCGTCACTTTGTTGGCTCAGAGTATGAGCTCATGTTGATGTTTCAATGAGTTATGGCTCATGTACATAGTGTCTACTTTAATACATGTTCATACTTGAGTTATGTTTCCTTATTGTGGAATTTCCATGACGTGACTGCCTACTCGACACAGTTGTCTCTAACTACACGAACATCGCACTTTCCTTGTTCTTCCTGAACTCGTTAATCAGCCCCAGGAAATAATCGGCACGTGTTTCTGAGATGCCCAGTGTAACTCCTTCCGCTTTACAACCTCGTCTTCTTTATCCTAAAACTCATCTTCCCTATGAAACCCATCGACAAGCATTCATACTCACATCATCAACCAGGGCAGTCAACTCGATTGCCAGGTGAGGTGCTGTCCATTGTGTCATCATCATTGTTCCGATCATAGCATATCATTCCATTCGTTCCTTTATTCTCTTGGCTCTAAAGACGTTTACAGCCCACGACAAACGTTTCTACGACCGTTGTTATCCGTGGGATATTGATAAGTTGACCTGGTTCTTAGCACATAGCCTCGACGGGTATGTTGCAACGACCTGCCCGCCGCCCTCGGGCTCCTCGACGAAAGTTCGATGCGAGATCCTGCCCCTCCAGCCCGTCAGACTCTGCTTACTGCTCGGGAGAGGATTCTCCCCAGTCTTCACCAAGCCTAAGACCCAAGTGCTTCCCGGCATTTGACGGCTCAAGTTCATGCGATGTTCTAGTAGATTCGATCTTCGAGGAGGAAAGGCCCAAGAAGCTCGTACCGGAGCAGCAGAAGAGCTACTTTGACCCTCGCACGACTCCCGAGCGCCCACACTCAGGAGAGAACCTCGGAACAATCTCGCCATTCATTTATACTAAAAGTTCTAAGCACGCGCCCCTTCGTGATAGACGCTTCAATCCCAATAGGCAGAGACTGGACAGATATGTCCCCAAACGTGACCATGGGTCTCCCTCTTGCGAGAGATATCGAACTACAAAGGAAATACAACATCTCTCCATGGAAGAGAGACTGACGAGAAGCAAGAGTGCATCTATGGATCCTTTTGTGCTTCGACATCGGGCTTCGACCCCTGACCAACGATTCCCCTTCCAGGTCGACGAGAGTGTTCTCAACAGAGGTTTGTTGTGCCCTGATATTTGTGAGCGCCCTGGACTAACATAGAATCCCCACAGGCACTGCCTTAAGTCAACTACCGCAAAACAGAGGGGGAGAAAGACAAGTCAGTGCGGGCGCTATCTGGTCAGTTGGCGGCGTAGTGCCTAGCACAATCGCCGTCGACGATGGGCAAGGGCATTTAATTCAACGTGGAACAAACGCTCGAATACATGCTATGCCTTTCCAGGAAAGTCTTGTCAACACGTCGGTCGAAAAGGAGAAGCATGAAGGTCGCATCGCTTCTGCCCTGGACCTCGACCGGGTTCGCAAAGTTCTCGACTTTGGTCAGACCCAGTCGATACCTCGCAGTCTTTCAATTCATCATGAGTGGGACAAAGTGGATGGTCGGACGAGCTGGGATGGGAGTCAGTGGATGAACAGAGAGCAATTCTGCGGTGAGTTAACCAGAGAATATTTTCACTACCAAGACTGATAATGAATAGTTCCCTTGAAACCAGCAAAGAAACGACTTCTTCCTGCTGCTCCATTCAGGTACGTGTGCTGGTTCTCATCTCGTTTGCAACTCTGATAGAATTGCAGAGTCCTGGATGCTCCAAACCTCAAGGATGATTTTTATTGCTCTCCATTGGCATACTGTCCCACTTTACATACCCTCGTTATCTGCCTGGGTAGTCTGCTTTATGCTTGGTCGGAGGCTGCAGGCGTGACCATGATCCATGGGGCTCAGAGCGATACCTGGTTGACTTCGGTCGCTTTCTCGTCAGCTCAGGGGACCAAGGCTGTGCTAGGTGTTGGCCATTCTGATGGTTCTGTGATTCTCAAGTCCCTTTTTGACAGCCTGCCTCGTTTCGAAGTGCGACAGCCATTTCCTATTGCCTGTGTAAGCTGGCGTCCGACTTGCACGCTACGTCCGTCCAGGAACCCTCTCAATCCAGATGTCCCTGTCCAGACTGAGGATTTGGTTGTCGGTGATGAGATGGGCAATATCTACTACTACATAGTAGAATGGCCGATGGGCTGGGAAGTATCCCGAGATACGTGGCCCGGCGCAGTATCCCTGATGGCCAAGATCAGTAACATCCATTGCCAGCAGATATGCGGCCTTGCATGGTCGCCCGACGGCCGACTCTTTGCCTCTGGAGGCAACGACAACCTCTGCTGTCTCTTTGAAGTTG
>JAJODA010001107.1:0-14666 GCA_021730345.1 Fusarium cicatricum | reverse complement strand
TTATAAATATCTATATATCTTAGCTTTATATAGAGCTTTATAAGCTCTTTATTAACTAGGTAGATAGTTTACTTATTATCGTATTAGATTATAACTCTTATAGGAGAAGAGACTCCTTAGCATACTATTAGCCTTATTAGGTCTATCCTAAGGGCTAAGATAAGTCTACTAGCGAATAGTATTTCTTTCGCTATCTATAAGAGAGCGAGAAGCTTTACTTCTATTATTAATATTATAACTATATCTTACTTATTTACCCTCTATAACGTAATACCCCTAAAGAGTATTATTATAAAGGCTTATAAGCTCTTTCGATCTTATAAGTTATCTATAAAGCTAGTATCTAAGGCGACCTATAGGCTATTATCTTTATATCCTAGGATTATTTTATATTATAAAGATAGGCCTCTTATTTAGAGAAGGTATTATAATATTCTATCTATAGTATTATAATATAGAGGACTTAGGTTATAATTAAACCTTACTAGCTTGCTTATAGCGAAGGCGATATTAAGTTATATTATTACTATAGTATATATAATTATATTAACCTTTCTTTAGTATACCTTAATACTTCTAGGGTTTATAAGTTCTTTATATAGTAGGAGCTTCTCTTATAGTTATTAAGGTAATTAATATAGATTATAGGTATTATATTAGGTAGTAATCGCTATATCTTATTAATATATATAGACTATAAGAGCTATAGGTATTAATTCTCTCTATTATAAATAATCTTAATCCCTAGAAATTATTAAAGGGGTTTTTCTCTCTCGATATAATATAGACTTTATAAGCTTTTTATTAGGCTAAGGGCTTTCTTTTTTATTAACTTAAGGAAATAGAGGATATAGTTATCTATATAGAAGAAGATTATAATATCTTTATAAATCTAGTAGTAATCTTTATTAATAACTTATTAAAATCCTATCTAGATTAGCCCCTTCTTAAAGTGCTTCTATTATAGTAGAGGGGATCTCTATAGACTATAGAGTGCCTTATATAGTTTTAATATCTTATTAGGCTTTTAGTAACCTATCGATATCTCTATATAGATCTCCTTATTAAGGGTTATATATATAAAGGTATTAACTATATCGTATTAGAGTATCTCTAGGTCGAAGTAGTTAGCTAAGGCTATAAGTATTTTAAATAATATACCTATAAGGGTAGCTATATAAGTATCTTAATTATCCTTTACTTATTAATCGCTATAGACTATAAGGTATACTTTAATCTTCTAGAACTTACTATATTTATTAAGTTTATATATATAGACTTAGTAATAGCTAAGGACTTTTTATCCCTTTGCTATAAGTCTTAAGACTTCTATCTATAATTATAACTACTTATAGCTTTATAGATATACTTTCTCTATAGCTATAATTACCTCTTAATATAGATAGGACCTAATTATAGAGTGCGAGCTTAGAAGCTTCTTTAGTAATTTCTAATATATATCTATAACTAGCTATTATACCTTCTATACTCTCTTGCTATATATAGAGCTTATTTAGTCACTTTTAGTCTTTAGGGACTTCTACTTTTCTATATATAGCTCTAGTAAAGAGATCTATTTATTCCTTCTTAGTATTTTATAAGAGAGAGAGAGTTTTCTATTACTTAGAGAGTATTTAGGGCTAGCTAGGCCTCCTTATATTCTCTACTAAGTGCTCTTTACTAACTATTTCGGAAATTATAGTTCTCTAGCTAGGAATATAGTATAAAAGGGGAGGTTATAATATACTATAGACTTAGCTATATCTCTACTTTTTCTCTCTATCTAGTCTAGGGCTTATTTTAATATATACTTACCTTACCCTCTATACTCCTTTATATCTAGGCTAGTGGCTAAGGTATAGAAAAACGCAATAGGTAGTAAGTCCGGAGGTATTAAGAGTACTGCGAATTTCGCTATAATATACTCTTCTTAAGGTGGCTTCTCGCTCTTATCTTATTTATAATCGCGGTCTTAATTACTACCTTAGGGTAAGTCTTCGATCTTATTATCCTCTTTATTAGGTAGGTATATAGCCTATTAGGTCTCTTCTTCTTAGATATCTATTAGCTCTTAGATTCTTTTCTTAATAGCTTCTAGATCCTCTTTTAGGAGATTATCTTAAAGCGTTACTAGGTTTCTATTAAAGTACTAGCTCTTATTAAATATTATATCTCTTATAATAAAAACTTTATTCTTTATTAGATACTATACGCAGAAGGAGTTATTTAAAGTATAGCTAACTAGAAAGCCTATCTAGGCCTTAGGTGCTTACTTCTATAGTTTATTCTTATATAGTTATATATCTACTATTAGGGCAAAGGCTTTATATCTATAGGACCTTAGATAGAATAAATTAAGTCTTTCTATATTATTAAAGTAAAATACCGAGAAGAAATATTTATAAGGGGTCTTACTACCTTATAGAGCTAATAATATATAATTATAGAGATATATTATTACTTTAATAGTCTTAGGCTATAGTTTATAAAGTAACTTAGCTCTTATTTATATTACCCTGCCTTTTTATATTATTATAGTAGCTACTCTTTTTACTTCTCTATTTTATACTTATATATTTAGGGCTAAGGATTTATATTATATCTCTATTTCTTAAAGCTTATTACCTACTTATATATATATCTCTATAATCTTATTATTATATTTAAAGACCTTAATCTCTATTAAGTATTATACTTAAAGTATTCTTATAAAGCTTAAGATTACCAAGAGAATAATAAGAGTTATCCTTTCTATTAGGTAATAATCCTAAGAGTATTCTAATGCCTTATCTATAAGTATAAGGAAGGAGGTATAGCCTATATAACCTTATATAAGGGGATAGAAATTAAGGGTAATTCTTTCTCTTAGTTATACCTTTATTATAGCCTCTTTAGGCGCCCTTCTTACTATATAATAGGCTTTTACTACTCTATAGGCATTATAGTCTATTATCTAGATATATTATATACTTTAAGCTTTATTATATATAAATCTAATACCCCTTATAGCTATTATAAGGGTTTAGAGTGCCTTCGGGCCTAAGTAGCTAAGGCATCTATACTATATAGCCTTATCTCCTTTTAGAGGGCGCCTCTTAGTTCCTAATATATATTTATTTTTCTTTCTCTATAGCAGGAGAGTATTATTAATTAATATACTATATTACTTCTTAGAGATAGGTACTTTCTTATACTTAAGAACTTATTACCTATAAGTTTCTAATATCTCTCTGAGATATATCCTATCTGCCCTTCTTAGGTAATTATTTCTTAGTTTAGTATCTCACTAGAAGCCTCTCTTTCTTAGCTTTATAAAAGAAATTAGGTTAGTTATAAGAGTTATATAGAGGGCTATATCGTAGAGTATTAATTATTATAGGTTCCCTTTAGTAATTACTAGGGATATTATTACTTCTTTATAACTATCGATAGAGACTTATATTATTCCTAACTAGAAGAAATCTCCTAGAGTCGCAGCCCTTAGGTTCTTAAACCGCGAGGTATCTCTAAAGATATATAGTATTACTCTTAAGTCTAAGAGAATACTATCTTATAAAGGATAGGCGCTACTAATTATTAGGCCTATATTTAGGTTATAAGAACCTATTAGTCTAAGTTATATTAACCTTCTAAGCTTTAGGCTTTAGATTTTATTAGTAAGTTATTATTTATTAGTATTAATTCTCTTCTTAACTATCTCTATAATAGTTTTATATAGTTTAAAGGCCTTTAGGGCTTTCTCCGGGAATATATAAAAGTATTCCGTAAGTATATACTATATACTATAGGTAAAATACTTTAGTTATAGGTTATAGGTTCTTTAGTTATCTCTCTATTACTTTAGTCTATTATTACTACCTCCTTAGTAAGGCCTTAATATCCCTTATATATAAACTCTACCTCTCTTTCTTTAGGGTTCTTTATTTTCTTCCTCGTCTTTATAACCTTCTCTTGCTATAAATACCTTATAGCTAACCCTAGGTCTCTTTTCTAGGTTTAGCTAATTAAGGATAGCTTTCTAAATACTTATAATAACCTCTGCTACTATAAGAGTATTATTAACTTCTTTCTCTTCTTTATTAATAATATAGGAGTTAATCTATAACTCTAGTAGAGAGGCCTATAGGGCCGTCACTAAGTTAGGGAATTATTAATCTACTTCTTTAGCTTCCTAAAGGTTATTTTCTCTAGCTTTATTAAGCTTAACCTTTTATATATTAAGCTATTTCCCTATAGCTTTATATATTACTAAGCGGTAATAATATAGGTTTCCTAGGTAATCGCGGTATTTATAATATACTTTTGCCTTATATTCTTTCGCTTCTAGAGAGAATTTATTATAGATTAATTAGATCTATTTAGCGAGCGAATTATTAATATTATAATAGAAGGTTTATAAATCACTAGCTATAATATTAATAACTTAGTCTTAGATAGTTATAATCCTCTTCTATATAATTATATACCTCCTATTTAATTATTTATAATTAGTTTAGAGTATTATATATTATTTTAGGCCTTTCTTAGTAAGGTTAAGAATATCTAAGGCTAGGATAGCCTTATTATTATTAGGATCTACCTAAGGGTCCTTAATTCCTTTAGTTATTATAGGTATAGGCGATATCGGTATTACCTAGGGGTTTTCTAAGGATCTAGCGGTTAGTATTTATAACCTTATAGTTATAGTGCCCTTCTTCTTAAATATCTTAATATCTAGGGGTTAAGGGGCCTATAGGTCTAATAGAGGCTTACTAGAGATTATTAAGTCGAGGTATTACTAGAGTTCCTTAGTCTTTACCTTTATCTTAAGGGTCGAGAACTAATTAACCTAGTTATAGCTAGTCGCGAGAGAGGTTACTTACTTATCTAATATTAATTTAGTATTAATTTTGCGATCTAGCTCTAGTTAGGGATTTAATTAATAGTTTACTTATTACGTATAAGACTCTTAATTATTAGAAAGCTTATATACCACGCGAATTAGGGTAGATCTATATATATATATTAATCTTATTAACTAAGGCTCTCGCTACTTTATTAATAGCTAGATTAGCTAGGTCTTCTTTCCTAATTAGGTCTAGCACTTCTAAGGTTTTCCCGCCACTAGCCTAGCAGAGCCTCACTAATTCTCACGTGACTAGCTTATAAAGGTCTATATAGGATCTAATTTAATAATACCCTCTACTTTAAATTTTTATTAATAACTTTAATATTAATTTTATTAATTTCTCTATATATTATCTTTATAATTAATATCTTAATTAGTCTTTCTTATATTCCTTTTTATCTTAACTTTTTCTTTATTTTTTTTCTTTTTTAATTTAATTATTTATTAAGTAAATTAAGTATTTTACCTCTAGCGGACCCTATAGGTAGCTTAATACTAATAGCGCCTAGCCTCTAGTAGCCTTTTAAGGACTCTCTAGGGACTCTCTAAGAGCTCTACTAAGGGCCTCCTATAGAGAGCACTCCTTACTACGCTCAGTAGGGTTAACTTAATTTAGTAGCTCTATTCTCTTATAAATACTCTTGCCTATAGCGAGGCTTTATAATAGACTTAATTAGTATATATATATATAAATATAAAAAGCTATCTCTAAATACTTTAGAGAGTATTAATTTTAATTAAGGTATATATATAAGTTATTATTAATTTTAGCTTAATTAATAGCTAAATAAATAGCCTTAATCTAACTAATAGCTAAATAGTATTTCTTAGTATAAACTCTAAAAGGCTTATTTTAAAGAGGTAAAGCTAGAAGGCACCCTCTCTACTACATTTTAATATTATCTTTAAATGCGGCTTTGCCTAATAAAACTCATAGGTTAGGCATTAGTGCATAAGGATATAGAACATCATGGGGTGGTAATTGTTTTGGAATGAAAAAGTTGGTTAGAAAAAGCACCACGTATTGGACTGAATTTGCTCAGTTCGAGCAATTTCAACTAAACAGACTGTCGATTGATATATCCAGATAGTGCATACATGGAGATGAGATCTGTGTATTTGAAATAAGGTATTCGTAGTGTGGAGGTTGAAAGACAGGAAAGCCACGGCAGGAGCTGGTCGAGGTGACAACCTGGAAGGCAGGAACGGATTAAAGAATCATCCATGTCAAATAAACCACCTGCAGGCTCAATCTTGTTCCATTTCCATTTCCTTACATGACCTTCTCCTCTTCAACATCCACAGCCAGCTCCATTACTTCGCGTCTCAACCTCCGCCTAACTATCCTGCGTCGTTGCGCTTACGGGTCGCCAACCGTTCAGGCCAACAAGATGGCAGCAGTTGACAATCCAGCCGGCCTGAGACGCATACAGCCGGCAAAACCTGCCAGAACCACGACGGACACACTGGGGGCGGGTCGCTGAGCGTGGGATTTGCTCACTAATTGCCGCCACTCTGGAGAGATGTCAAGGTTGCACTGCACGGCAGCTTGTGAAACCAACAGCAAAGTCGAAGGAAGGTGACGTGGGCATCAAGTCACCTCTGCCAAGATAGGAAATGCACGTCACCCGTCGAATGTTTCCAATTCGACGGTTCCTTAGTGGACGGTCCAGGCACACAAAGAGGGGCTGAAGTTGGCATTCCCGTAAGGTTCGCGGGGAGCAGTCAGGAAGTACACACGTACACAAACAACACTGGGATCTTATCTCGAGATCGGCGAACCCCGTTCCTCGTGCAACCCACGGACGACCGCTTGTTGAAGTCAATGACCCGCACAATCCGGTTTTTCTATACCTTTCCGAGGCAGGGCTTACTGTTTGGAGCTATACCGAGGAGCCGCGGCTCCTGCAGGGGATCATGAACTTGGATCCCAGAGTGCTGCTTGAGGCTTGGGCAAGATGCGGAACCCGTTTCCCGGATCCCCATCTCTTCAGATATCTGGGGTAAGTGCTTGATGACGCAAGACAAGGCTGAAGTTCGGAAGCATCATGCACAGCAGCGAGCGCCATTGATTATCCCGACGCCAATCAAACGCGCCGGCACCTTTCGATCTCTTCCCTTTCAAGAAGCTCACTTGGACTGATACATAATACACTCGGAGAGGACCTCGTGAGCTCTCCCAGCATCACCTCCCACGCGCGTGGGGCGTGGGGCGTGATACTAATGACGTCCTGATTTGCCAGCTGCCAATCTCTCCCACTCTCACTCCACAAGTGCTGATGCTTGGAGGTTTGGAGCTGCAGACCATGACAAACTCATTTCCAAATGCTTCCCCATGAGAGGCCCGGCAGGATGTGATTCCATCTCCGTCGTGCCGAAACCTGCGGGACGGAGGTGCTTTGGCTTTCTTCGGGCCACAGCCGGCTTTGGACTAGGACGTTCCAGTGGATCGTTGTTCCTGGGCTCAGGTTCGCATCGTCGCCCGTTCAGTGTCATGACGATTCGCTGAACTAAGAATAGCTTAGCGCCCCCCGCGTTGTTTGGCTGTGTCTGTGTGAGGAGTTGGCGAGTTGCCCGAGATGTTCTCCACTGAGGAGGTAGAGATCCTCAGGTACCGCCCGCAAGTATTGGACCAGGGAACTACTGACGAGACCTACGCCCTTTGAGACGCCTCGTCGCGCGATATAAATCATAATCTCTCCCATCATCCCACGTCTCTAGACCTTCTCGTTTCAAGCTGAAGCGTGCTTTCTGTTTCTCCGTGACCTAGTTTTTGCTTTACAATGCCTTCCGTCGCAACGTCTCCAGCTGTCTTACAAAAGACAAAGGCAGAGCTCAAGGAGCCATCATCATCGGCTTTGCCCAGCATCATCGACATTCGAGGCGAACATGTCGAAATCAACTTGAAAGAGGAGGTGCTTTGCATGTTCAATCCTGAAGATGGCCCACGCAAGCTTCCCACTCTCCTCTTATACAACGAACAGGGACTGAAGTTGTTCGAGGACGTATGTTGATTCTGTCGACAGCTTGCCCCTTCATATTTGCTGATCCCGGACCAGATAACGTATCTCGATGAGTACTATTTGACAAACTATGAGATCGAGGTTTTGAAGCGATCATCCGCGGATATTGCGAGACGGACTCCCGAGGGCTCCATGTTAATTGAGCTTGGAAGCGGGTCAGTCGATATCCTCAAGAATGCCAAGTGCGGTCCTCTAACAAGAACAAAGAAACCTACGCAAGATTTGTTTGCTTCTACAAGCATTCGAGGAGCTACAAAAGCCCATCCAATACTTTGCGCTCGATCTGTCTCGCAAGGAGCTCGAGCGTACTCTGGCCCAGGTCCCTAACTTCAAGTACGTTTCGTGCCATGGACTTCTGGGCACATATGATGATGGAAGGGAATGGCTGAAGCATCCCTCCATTCTGGGACGCTCCAAGTGCATCATCCACTTGGGTTCCAGTATTGGTACGACTCTGTGAGCTTCTTCTACTTGCAATTGCTGATAGCGTGATAATAGGCAACTTCCCTCGAGGCGAGGCAGCGGGTTTCTTGGGAGGCTTTGCAGATGTCCTCAAGCCCTCTGATTCCATGATTATTGGCGTAGATTCATGCAATAACCCGGCCAAGGTTTAGTAAGTCTGTTCTCTCTCTCCAGCACTAGCTTGTCTAACAATTCTACAGTCATGCGTATAACGGTTCGTGATGATGTTGATTTAGTAGAGGAGTCTATGCTAATGCAGCTGTTTGTGACATAGATTCAAAAGGGCTGACCCACCAGTAAGCTATTCACAACTCTGCCTTGGTCCCTTGAGACTAACTGGTGATACAGATTTGTTCTCAACGGCCTTACCAATATCAATGATCTTTTCGGTGAAGAGCTCTTCAAAGTTGATGAATGGAGGGTTATCGGCGAGTACGTGCACGACGAAGAAGGCGGCCGACATCAAGCATTTCTCGCGCCCCTTCATCCTACGGACGTTCTCGGGTCGAAGGTTATGCCTTACGAGCGAATCGAGATTGAAAAGAGCCTAAAGTATTCCGAAGAGGAAAAGGCGAGGCTGTGGACATTGGCAGGTCTGACCGAGATGGATCATTGGACTCGGGGAGACGAATATGGTGAGTTGCATTACCTCGTGATCAGTTTCCGTTCCAAACCTGGATTTGAGACAATGGGATTGGTTATAACCTAACACACCCCGCCATTCATGGTGAGACGTGCAGCCTCCGAGCCGACGACTGCATATGGGGACGCCTCTCTGCAGCTCTGGGTTGCAAGTTCAAGACCGGGATGGCTAAATAGATGCCCAAGATGACGTGGGGGTCATCAAAAAGAGAGAAATATGTCGAGCGTGAGCCGAAAACATGCTAATCGCCAAACAGGACTTCACCTATTGCAGAAGTCGAGCATGTCGTTCAGCTTGATCCCAGAACTCTACGCCGCAGGGCCACTACCAACAGTACAAGACTGGGAGGCATTATGGAACGTATGGGACGTGGTGACCAAAGGCATGCTACCCGATGCGGAGCTGAATGAGAAGCCGATCAAGCTGCGAAATGCTTGCATCTTCTATTTGGGTCATATCCCGACCTTCCTCGACATTCAGTTGACCAAGACCACTGGGCAACCCCCGACTGATCCCGCCTCTTACTACTCCATCTTCGAGCGAGGAATCGATCCTGATGTCGATAACCCCGAACATTGTCATTCGCACTCCGAAGTCCCCGATGAATGGCCGCCAGTTGAAGAGATTACTGCGTACCAAGAGAGAGTCCACTCGCGGTTGCGGACATTGTACAAAGATGGCGCGGACAGGATCCCCCGAGACATTGCGAGAGCCATCTGGGTCGGATTCGAGCATGAGCTGATGCACATTGAGACGCTGCTCTACATGATGCTACAGAGCGATAAGACACTGCCGCCGCCGCATACAGTACAGCCGGACTTTGAACAGATGGCCAAGCAAGCTTACGAGGACAGAGTGCCGAACAAGTGGTTCGACGTTCCTGAACAGACCATCACCTTGGGCATGGATGATCCTGAAAATAGCACGGATCCTGCTGGCAATTTTGGCTGGTAAAGTGGACCACATCCTACTATTAGTATTGAAGCTAACTTCCTAAAGGGATAACGAGAAGCCTGCCCGGCAGACAAAGGTGCATGCCTTCCAGGCTCAGGGGCGACCCATCACCAACGAAGAGGTATGAAATTACAATACAGCGCGACTGCAGACTACTAACCCCAGTATAGTACGCCCAATATCTGTACAAGTCCAAGATTGACCGCATTCCGGCATCGTGGTCCTCAAAGCCATCTGGGATGACAAATGGCAGTGCCAACGGCGGCTCCAACAATGGCCACTCGAACAGACATGCAAATGGAAATGGGTACCACAGTAACGAAATCCCCGCCTCATTCTTGCAGGGGAAATTTGTACGGACCGTGTACGGCCTCGTCCCCCTTCAGTATGCGCTCGACTGGCCCGTCTTTGCTTCATATGACGAGCTGGCAGGTTGCGCCTTGTGGATGGGTGGACGGATTCCTACGTTTGAGGAGGCCAAGGGCATATACTCTTATGTTAACAAGCTGAAGAAAGCGGAAGCCGAACATATTCTGTCAAAGACGGTCCCTGCAGTGAATGGGTATGATAATATCGAGAGGATACGCATGCTTGTGCATCAGAGGCTAACCGAGATACAGTCACCTCGTCAACGATGGTGTCGAAGAGACGCCGCCCTCACCCCCTGCCTCTCCGGTCAAGGACAGCTCCTCAGAGCTGTTTCTTGACCTGATAGATGCCAACGTCGGTTTCCGACATTGGCACCCCATGCCCGTGACGTCCCAGGGCAACAAGCTCGCGGGTCAGTCCGAGATGGGCGGCGTATGGGAGTGGACGAGCTCCCCGCTCGAGCGACACGAAGGGTTTGAGCCCATGTCGCTATACCCGCTGTACACGGCCGACTTCTTTGACGGCAAGCACAACGTGGTGCTGGGCGGTTCCTGGGCGACGCACCCGCGCATCGCGGGACGAGCGAGCTTTGTGAACTGGTACCAAAGGAATTACCCGTACGCGTGGGTTGGGGCCCGGCTTGTACGGGATGTCTGAGTATACTGGTGGCAGTATTGTGTCGGATAAGGGGTGCGTCGGAGGAGGATTTCTTTCCGTAAACGAATGACTGTGTATGGCTTGGGGGAGTAATTCAGATTTCTGTATTGGGTTGTATCAAGGCTCAGATTGTCACAATAGGGATGATGAGTAGGACGTCGCTCATTTATAAAGCAATTGTATTCTGATCGTCTATTCCTGGATATCCATGACCGTCACTTTTGAACTCCTCGAAATGCAAGGTTTGTTTTCCCAAGTCTATGATCACAATAGCCCTTGGCTCGCCTTTTCTTCCTCTGGGCGTGATATACTCAGTCAAATGGTCAGCTGTTTGCTCTTGGCCAAAACCAAGACTGGGGCCATAACGAGAGTTCCGACACGCCTCATTCGCAGTACTGAGCGTCGGTAGCCACAATACAATTGTGTATTTACGGTTAGAAAACCTGATCAGTTGTGAGCTCGGTGAGCCGGAAATGAACCATCCTGGGCCTGGTCAACCTAGACAAGCCTCTGACATGTTTGGGAAACAGTCGTCAGCCCAGGATGGGCGCGGCGCTGTGAAAATGCGGCAACCGCGCTGCTCAGCCGTTAAGACTGCCGTAGATGTCGAGGAGCTGCTCAAAAACGTAGCCGGGAAGCTTAATCCCGTTCTCGGTGATGAGCTTGGAGATGAGGTCAGGGGGCTACAATCGACCTGGTCAGCAAACGCGCATACGCCAGCGACAGGGAGATACGTACAGTAAAGTCGACAGCGTCGACGGGCTGCTTGCTCTTGGCGTCGACGGAAAAGTCGAGAACGTCCTGCTTGAAGCCAATATCCCTTTGGTCCATGACGAACTTGCGGGCAAACTTGTGCGTCTCGACGGCGACGTAAAAAGGCACGCCGGCCTGCGACGCCAGCTTGGAGATCTGGAGGGTGCCCATGCGGGAGATGATGCCGCCGTTGGACGAGACGGCCTCGGCGCCGACAATGACCGTGTTAACCTGGCGAAGCAGCCCCATCACGTACGCGACCGAAGCCTCGGCGATCTCTGCGACCGGAATGCCCTTGTCGCGGAGCTCACGCACGACGCGGTCGCTCTCCTCAACGCGGGTCTCCTCGCGCACGTAGATAACCTTGAACTTGCCCGCCCCGAGGCTTTTGACGGCGCGCTCCAGGATGCCCACGACAGAGCGCGAGGCGCCGTGCGTGAGAATACACTGACCCTCGCGGATTAACCTCCAGCCGGCCTCGGCGATGCCCTGGCGCGCGGCGTTGGCCCTGGCGGAGAAGAGGCGGCCGTTGCGCAGGAGGTGCTGGCGCACGGCGTCGAAACTGCCATCCTGCTGGCGGAGCGAGGAGACGAGGTACTGCAGAAAGAGGTCGGTGCCCGCGGAGAGGGGTATGGGATTGGCGACAGAGGCCTTGAGGCGCTCCGAGTGCTCTTTTACGGTATCGAGGGTCTCGAAGACGGTTGTAGATGGGTGGGCGTTTAGGCTGGCGATGAGGGACTCGATGGCGGCGACGGGCTTGGTGAGGTGGGGATCTGAGGCGAGGAGATTGCGGTATTTTGTTACGATGCTGCGAGGTATTTAGATAAAGGTTCGGGAGAGGCTGTGAGAAGGGGATGAGGACGTACTCAAAGTCGGAGGTTGAGGTCGGTCGATGGTCGGCCGGAGCGGCGGCTTGGGATGGTTAGCAAAAAAGGAGAATGGTTGCAATTGGGGGATCGCAACTCACTTTTTGTATCGACGCTTGCCATGGTGGTTACTATTGGGAGAGGGAGATGGGATTGAAAATGATGATATTCCCAATACTTGGATTTGGTGGAGGGGAATTTTTGACGTTGGTGAGTCAGGTCCCTCCCTCTCAAGCTCTGGTTTGGCGGGGTCGGTGGGGAGCGGGGCCGGAGCCCGCCCCGGGTGGTGGTGCCCCCGGCCAAGCTCGGTGAAGTCGTCCTCTGTAAGAAGGCGGGACATTACAGGTCATATTGCGCTGTATCGTAGCGGAGGCTTCAAAATGTGTCCATGGAAACCAGGCAGAGATCCGTGACATTGGATGCACAGGAGCATAGGATAAGCCAAACATTTCATGCCGAACTCGGAGTATTTAGAGCTTCACCTTGCAGCCAGTTGAATCATCATATCGACCATGTGCAAGTCGATTACCCTACAGCCAGGCATTGAAAGTGACCACCTCATGCCCCGCGCTTTGCCCCTCCACCGATCCGATGCCCCTCGTTGCCTTCATCCCTCTCATCCTCATATCACATCTCCAGAATCCTTCATAATTAAATCAGATTCCTCAAACCACAACCCCTAGATACCAATGGAGCTCCTCGATCCCGCAACGGGCACCGCCCTCCCCAGCGACGCCATCCAGCGCATCCTCTTCGTCGCCAACGCCGTCCACGTCTACAACATCCCCCCGCTGACATCGACAAAGGGCTATTCGGCCGCCTCGTGGACCGCCGACCCCAAGCGCCATATCTTCACCGCCCGCATGCGCGTCGTCGAGACCGCCTACGAGTCCTCCTCCACCACCGCCAGCAATCTCAAGGTCGACGCCGTCCTCGAGGACCCCTCGTCGGGCCAACTCTTCGCCGCAGCCCCTTACACGGCGCCCGGCGTCGTTGAGCCCGTCCTCGACAGCAGCCGCTTCTTTGCGCTGACGGTGCGCGATCCCCAGGGCAGGCGCGCCATCCTGGGCGTCGGCTTCGAAGAGAGGAGCGAGGCGTTTGACCTGTCGATTGCCCTGCAGGAGGCGAGGAAGGCCCTGGGCTGGGAGGGCGAGCAGAGCAAGCCCGCCGAGGACAAGGAGAAGGAGGAGCACAGGGACTACAGCCTCAAGGACGGCGAGACCATCACCGTGAGCTTTGGCGGGTCAAAGTTTGGCCGGCGGAAGCAGCAGAGCTCGTCTTCGCCTGCTGGCGGCTCAGGGTCCGGAGATTTGCAGTCCTTTGCGCTGCCGCCGCCGCCGCCGCCGGGTCCGTCGGGGGGCTTCTCGCTGCTGCCGCCTCCTCCCAGTGCGCAGGACGTGAAGCAGCAGAAACAGTCGGCAAAGGATCTGGGGTTTGACGACGGGCAGTTTGGCGAGTTTGCGTAAAAGCCTTGAGCCAGGGGGGAAGATATAGATTGATGAATTAGCGACATTGCTTGAGAAGGTATATACATATTCACGAAACAAAACATTGGCCTGAGTCAAGGTTGGTATGGTATTAATGATATAATGAGACGACTATCTTCTGATGCTATTCATGCTATTTTTGATGTGTTTGTCTTTATCCTAAACGCCATATCCGCCGTATCAAATACACCGAGTACCTCGTAAGAACCAAGGAGCCCTCTGCATTCATGCCTCTGGCCACGCAGTCTGAAGGCACGGAAGGCTGAAGCGTCTCTCCCTGATGGCCATCATCCGGTCGTCCTCGAAAGCCTCTCCCACGTCCATCCCACACTCGTTCGTCCCAGCGATGGGGGTATCAGCAGCGACAGGCGTTGCTGGAGTTGTCTCCGACTCGACACTCTCACATCCGGAGTCAGGGTCACACAAGAGATCCTCGCCAGCCTCATCAACCGTCTCTAGGCCGTAGCCCGGGTCCATGCGTTCATACTGGTAAAGAAATGGCTCAGCAAGCTGCTGAAAGTCACCAAAGTAACCCACGGGGACGAACTCTGCAGAGGCAGCGTT
>JAJODA010001099.1:0-20118 GCA_021730345.1 Fusarium cicatricum | reverse complement strand
TCACCATTGCCAGGAGGCGGCGGTGTCAACTCGTTGGTTGCCCCGGGGAACGACAGCGATCCAGGCGCAGTGAAGGCCTTGGCTTGCGCCGCGTTCGATGGGTGTGTCTGGATGCCTTCCATGATCGGAGTCGGTATCGACAGATGTCAACGTTTCTCAGAAATCGCTGAACAGATCTAACAACGCGACTGAGTTAGCATCGCACGTCAAAACGACGGAGCGTGCACCCTACTCAAGGAGGTAGGACGGTGCGGCGAGGATGACAACGACGGGCAGAAAAGCAGCGCCGTGTTTGATGGAGGAGGGAAGTTGAGAAAAGGGAGGAGAAATGGGGTTTATATAGGTGGGGTAGGGAGGCTGTGCAGTGAATCAAAGACGTCCAGAGGCGGGGCACCTACCAATCGCGTGGGAGAGAAACAAGTGAATGTGTCCCCTACAAGAAAGAAAGCTGCTCAAGCAATTATGTTTGCTTGGAATGCGTCAAACGCAAAAGTTCGATGCAGAACAAGGTGGAAGATGACGGATAGTGTCGGTCGGGAGATTTTTGACGATAATGTGTTCGGAGAGACCAACAGCCAAGACTCTGGACAACCACAGACTTCTTTCACTTCACAGCAACTTCTTTTTATTGTTGTCTACGACAGCGCAAACGACCCGATGGTGGCGGCGACGGCTGGCGGCGAGGATCGCGTTCTTCCGGTCTTCGTCGGGGTCAACGAGGTCGATTGCGCGATGGGAGCGAGAGACGGCAAGGAACGTGTTCCAGTTCGTTTGCCTAGTCGCAGGTGGTGTCGGCACCAGGATCCTTTTCTTTCCAAACTAGAGAGTGGAATCACGTCTGCCGAGAGCAAGGACGCGACGGTGAGACTGATGAAAGAGACAGAGAGACAAGGGAGTGAGCCTTGGTCCAAGAGGTTCAAGGCTAAGATGGACAAGGTGGGATAAACTGTCCAAAGGAATTTTTGAAGTCGTGAGGTGTGGGGTGTGACGTCGTGGGGGAGCAAAAATTAAATTGAGAGACCAAACGTAAGTGGTAGGTACGTAAGGCCGTCGGTCGGGTTCGGCGCAGGTCTCTCGAAACAGGCGGGCGAGGGGAGGGCTGGCTTCTTATAATTTTGGCCAAAGGCCGCTCAGGCAGGACACCCCAGGCAACAACACTACCTGTGGCGTCTCCGCTGGCAGGCTTGGCGGACGCTAGCTCATGCACTAAACCCAGAAAGACCAATCAGAGGCCTTTGCGGTCTTGATTTTATCTCCTTTCCACCAACCCTCGCACCCCGGTCTGAGCCTTGAGCCCCTGAAGTGACGCTTTAACAACGCCAGACTCGAAGTACCCGGAACCTCACCAGACGAGCCTCGGTTCTGGTCTGTGGAGCGTTCAGGCGCTGCGAGCTGCTGCAGGCTCTGCTGCACGAGTAATTGCGAGCCCCAAAAAGTTTGGGATCGCCACTGCCAGGGAGTCCTGGAGCCTGAACTGCCTGAGCACAGGGTGGCCAGTGGCTGGAAATGGCGAGATCACAAGCAACCTGCCTGAGCAAACAAAGCCGTCGTCAGCCTACCTCCGCTGTCCTCGTCATCTCTTCCCCCCTTGGACTTTCTTCTGTTCCTCACTCTCCCCTCCTCCTCTTCTCAACCAACCCCAAACCTGCGCACCAACCTGCACTGCAGTTTGGGCAAAGCGACGAGATTCTCAACAACGAAGACGAACATAACTCCTAGCGACGACGACACCGATGGCGATAAAAGCAATGGAAGAGATGATAAAACGACAATCCCGATAGCGAAACCCACGACAAACGAGCGAGAATAAGAACCAGTCTCTGCAACGACTCGTGATGAACGAAAGCGACGATAAGCACCGGACGGGAACGATCACGACGGGGGAAAGGCGGGCTCCGAGGACCCAGCGGCAAAAAAGCCTGAAATTTCACCTGCCCTCTTCTGGACGCCCCGGGCTTGGGCTTGACTCGACCCGGATTTTGCTCGGCCAGCACGTTATCCGGCCGTGACGAGAGCGTCACAGCGCCTATCCATGGAGCCCGAATGCCCTGTGGATCACCGGGACAGCTGGAAATTATGGACCGGGGCTAGGCCGACGGGCTTGGGCTTGGTCGGTTCCATGTTGTTTGGCTTTTCCACTCACTCATCTCAGGCTCCCGTCCACCGTCTCATTCAGCTCGAGCGAGTCGCCCCTCACCCTCTTGATCGCTTCCAGTGTCGCCCCCGTTGGCCCAATCCCAATCGCGTACCCCCGTCGTCGGAACCTGTATCCACTCTGTTCAAGTTCCAGCCACCCTCGGCCCTGTCAAACCCTCTCGTCGCCCCCCGTGGGACTTTCCTCTCCCAACCACCAAGCGTTGCCAACCTCCAACACGACGACAACACCCTGAAACATGCTCTGCCCCCTTTTGCTGATAATATCCCATTCCCGGTCCCCCCTCGACGCGTCAGTTTCCAGCGCCATCTTCAAAGTCGTTGCGGGCGCGCGTGCTCTGGCCGCGCCCTTCGTCTCAAAAGCGTCTCATCATGGCAAGTCACGCCATGGCAAGCAGCAGACGGCTCGTTGCATTACTTGAATCTCGTTTGCAGTTCAAGGCATGACACTCGGCCACACCGCGCAGAGTTTTCCTTATTCGGGCGGCAACCAGCAGAGGCTGTGGGTTTTTCCATTTTTCTTTCTGTGCCCTTGGTGCCCTTTGTGGCCCCAGCCGCCCGCCGACTTTGTGAGTCATTCAACTGCAACCAACCAGAAACCAGCTGGCATGAGCCCCATCGCAATGCCAGGGAGGCTGGCTCTGTGCGGCCGCTGACTGGCTGTCTGCATCATGTATCCTGTACAAGGGCTCACTGAGCAGCCGTCATCAGGATGCGTCAGGTTCTGGTGATGTGATCGATTTCGCCTCTGCTTCTCCTTCTTGCAATGTCTCTTGCATTGTCTCTTGCATGACTCTATGCAAGAGTCATCGCAACGAATGTCGACGTCTCACGACTATCTTTTGTTGTATGAATGTCGGACCCGATAGACGTTGAGGCCATGTTTCCATCGGAGTCTCGCGGCCAAGCTGGCGCCGAGTGGTGACGCGAAAATTTCGATTGTCCAAGGATCGCCTAGTACCGTTACCTGTTACGAGAACGCGTCCTTTCTGGGGTTCTGCTGACACAAGTACCTCACTAACAATTTCGTGATTTTGCGACCTCCATCACCCTCTCACCCTTCGATTAAATCTCCACATTGGTTCCGTTGAGCGCTCCGACTTGTTTTTTCTCGAGCACGATCCCTTGCAAACCCAGCCTCATTCGAAATTCCCCAGGATTCTACCAGGGTCGCCCTGTCTTGCTAGCTTCTTCTCCCATGGAGCATGGCAATCTTAATGGGTCTCGAGCGACTCCGCACGCGCAAAAGTTTGTTCAAGGTCACGTACACCAGAACCGGACTCTCGCTTGGGTGAAATTGCTTGAGTCTTGGCATTAAAGGATTGCAGATGAAACCCTGGATATGCTGCTGACACTGAAGCCTGAACCGAATGCCACTGTACAAAACAACTTAGTATGCATCTGCCACATTCATCGTCACGTGTCGCACAAGCAATGGGTTTGAGACAGCATGTTCATGGAATGCCGCTGTGAATGCGAATGGCATGGTCAAGCCTCAACTTGGATCGTTCCTCTCGCGCGGGTGCCGCGTCACGGCAAGGACCACGATGCTCTCCACATGTTCGAAGTTCTAGATCTCAAACCATCTCCATCCGCTCGCATAAACGCTATAATCTAGGTCGCGGCGCCGAACACCCCATCTTTTCCATCCGGCTCAAAGGGAACAATTAACAGACACCAATCTGAGGCAATGTGTCTTCAGCTGTCGTAGACCAATGACGTGCAGCGTCTGTAAATTTTGTTCACATTTGAGATGAAGCTTTGAAGCCCACCACCGACTCCGATGTACTCCCAGATAAGATTCCCTCCCTTCTGTTTGATGTGGCCTCTCGCCAGACTTGCTCCTCAATTGCACGCCGAGTATGCATCCAGGTATATAAATCAGGTATCATACAAAGTAAACGGACAGAAACACACAACTTCACTGGGCTCATCTCCCTCAGGTCATGTAGTACTTGGGGCCTTCGCCTCCCTGCGGCACCTGCCAGTTGATGTCCTGGTGAGGAGCCTTGATGTCGCACGTTTTGCAGTGAATACAGCTGGAGCAGGTCAGTCAGCAATGGAGCTTTCACTATGGGCTGCTCCATGTCTCAGGAGCACGGTAAAGTGGTTGAGAGAGGGGCTTGTGAACTGAGGATTTTACTTACTTTTGGGCGTTGATGTGGAATCGCACGCCTTGAGGCTTGGACTCGTCCTCAACGTACTCATACACGCCAGCCGGGCAGAAGCGGTTCTCCAGGCCCTTGAACTTTGGATATGTCTCTTCGGTGTGGGCGTCCCAGTCCTTGACCTGCAGGTGGACGGGCTGGTCCTCCTCGTGGTTTGTCCCCGTGCGGGAGACGCTCGTCAGGATGTCGAATGTGATCTTGCCGTCGGGCTTGTCGTACTCGATCTTGGGGAACTTGTCGGCGGGCAGGGTGGCGGCGTGGTCGGGGGTCTTGTGCTTGAGGGTCCAGGGGACGCGGCCCTTCAATATGTAGGCCTCGAGGCCCGAGTACATGACTCCGCCGTAGAGGCCCAGAGGAGTATGGAATGAGGGCCGCATGTTGCGCACCTCCTTGAGCTCCTTCCAGATAGAGGACTCTCGGAGGTTGTTCTCGTAGTCGTAGAGGAAGACGGTGCCGTCGTCGGTCTTTTCGCTCAGAGCGGTCCATGCGGCCTGGGCGGCGAGCATACCTGACTTCATGGCATTGTGCGTGCCCTTGACCTTGGGGACGTTGACAAAGCCGGCCGAATCGCCGATCAGAGCACCGCCAGGGAAAGCAACCTTGGGGATGGACTGGAAGCCACCCTCGATGAGGGCACGGGCACCGTACGAGATACACTTGCCGCCCTCGAGGACGTCGCGGAAGAGCGGGTGGAGCTTGAGCTTCTGGAACTCTTGGTAGGGCGAGAGCCAGGGGTTCTGGTAGTCGAGCGATACCACAAGTCCAATCTGGACGAGGTTGTCGCCGAAGTGATACATGAAGGAGCCGCCATAGACGTCCTTGGGTAGAGGATAGCCCATTGAGTGCACAACCAATCCCTTCTCGAATTTGGCGGGGTCAATCTCCCAGACCTCCTTGACGCCGAGTCCGTACGTCTGGTGCTGGCTGTCCCTCCGCAGATCAAACTTGTTGATGACCTGCTTGCTCAGACTTCCGTGGCAGCCCTCGCCGAACATGGTGACCCTCGCGTGGAACTCCATGCCTCGCTCAAAGTTTTCCTTGGGTCTGCCATCACGACCAATACCCAGATCGTTGGTAGCGACACCCTTGACAGAGCCATCAGATGCATAGACAACCTCGGAGGCAGCGAAGCCAGGGTAGACCTCGACGCCCACCTCCTCGGCTCGCTCGCCCAGCCACTTGACGAATTGGTTCAAGCTGACAATATAGTTTCCGTGGTTGCTCATCTGCGGGGGCGCGGGGATGGGAATGGCGGACGTCTTTGTAAGGAAGCGCATGCGGTCGCTGCCGGCAGGAGTCGCGTGCTCGAAGCGATTGGGGTTGTTCTCGTCGAGCCAGTCGGGGATAAGCTCATTGATAGATGTAGGCTGGATGACGGCGCCGGAGACGATGTGAGCGCCAAGATCGCCCGCCTTTTCGAGTACGAGCACACGGAAGTCTTCGTTTCCGGCCTCGTTTGCAAGCTGCTTGAGTCGAATGGCAGCGCTGAGACCCGCGGGGCCGGCGCCAACGATACAGACGTCCACCTCGTCGGCCTCGCGCTCAACACTTGCGGGATCGAAGTCGTCCTCGTCTGCATCCCGGAGACGAGTCGTGGTGCTAAAGGTCCTAGAAGCCATTGGTGTCCTCATAACAGGCCATGCGGCTGTGCTCCTCCTCGAGATGGCGGTTCTGGCGGAGGCTGCTGCTGCGGGACAGAAGCTGGACGTGGCGGGCCGCCATTGCGAACGAGAGAGCACCCGCGAGTTGCGCTGGAGGCATCGCGATACAGGTCTTGGAGCCGACATGGTGAGAGAGATCGGAGGAGGGAGAGAGTAAGTACGGCCTCGTGGAGTAGGGGGGATTGGATCGAGGCGCGAGAGGAGGGCAAAGGAGAAGCCTTTTGAAGGCTCGCGGAGAGAAAAGTCCTTCGCCGTCACCTTCCAAGCTACGGAGTACAAAGAGTAAAAAGAGTCCGGTGGTGGGGAACGTGCCCGGTGCTGGGGTGTACGATGCCGGTTCTGGGCGCCCTAGAGGGGCGACTCTTTTTGACAATTAGGTGACCGCCGATTGGCTCTTTAGCGGGCGTCTTGGAGAGGTCGTTGCGTCACTTGCTAGTGACCTCCAGTTATTTTACCTTGTAAATAACAGTTGTGATCTAACTTTGTTGCCTTATTCTCTCGGTCTCTTGGGTTGAATCGAGAGTCATAGAATGCGCTTCTCCAACGAACGGGGCGGCTTTCGGCAGTCAGGACCCAATAGCCGAAAGGTGACGAGGTACGTAAAGACTGACGCAAATGAGATGGGGGGACCGAGGGCGCAGAATATCGCCGAATGATAGCTCGAGCTCGGCTCGGAAAGTAGACTAGGTATCGGCCAGGTATCGATTGCTTGGGAACCAGCCCAACGGTGAATCTGGGGTAGATCGCTGGCATGTGAATGTCATCAGCCAGGAGCACATGCTCTTAATGCATGGCTAATGCGGTGCGATACTTCCTTAATAAGACCATTGGGTTCTGATTTTGAGCCTCCTTGGTATACACAACTAATCTTCAGACATCAATGGCTCAGTATTCACAACACATTGACACTTGCCTCGCATCGAGTAGTTACGTCAATGCTGCCCCGAGCTCTCGGGATCTACACGCTCTTTGGCCGACTCTGGAGCTCGGCTTCTTCCGGCTTCTCGCCGCGGCTCTTGGGTACCGCCGCATTGCTTCGGCCCAGTTGCCGATTTCGCCGTCTATTGCCTTGAATTGCCATGCAGTTGTCTTTCTCTGGTGAATCACCACGGTTTCTTGACCTGCGTAGACGATGGGGCGCTGTTTCCTGTGTGATTCTATGCATGTTCCTGGCAGACTGTTTTGATCATGAGGGTGTGACATCTCTGCTTGAGTGTGGCGCTGAAGTGGCAGATCCGCATTGGGATTCACCAATCGAAACTCTTTTTTAGCTATTCCCAACTGTTGACTACAATATCGGGTGTTTGACTGCCACGAGATAGCTTACATGGTTCATAATCTGGTCCTGACTACTGGGTTAGTCTCTCAAGTCGTGCAAGTTGGTACGCAAGGATTCGGTCTGTTGCGGGTTGACGCCAGCGGGCTGAGTGTCGTTGACAAGTTATTGCAACCACATTCTCACGAACACTCAGATATATCAGATGATGACCGCAATGATAAGAATCCGGCCCAATATGGAACTTTGTCTGTGGCACCAGTACAAAACAACAATAATGTAGGCACTGAGATGAGAGATTGTTTTCAATTTTGACGTTTAGCTACCCTGAAGTTCTCAGCGCCAAGATAAATTTCCTGCCGCTCCATAGGCGACCTGTGTATGAAACGAGAGGAATGATGACAACTAGCTATCAAAGACGAGGAACCGCGGTCTGCAATGTCATTCAAATGCGGTGGATGAGTCACTTCATGCGATAAAGTCGTGAATGTTTCGCACCAGAGGACTTCTATGAGTGATCTTGACAATCACTGCAAGGCCACATCCGCCAACAGACGTGAAACAAAGACCCTCCGATACGTCCAGATGCTTAAGTATCGTATAGTTGCGCGAATGACACCGACGTAATCAACAACAGAAATCAGTCCTCTCTCTTGAGCTCTCACCCCCATTAACACACACACCCTTCTATCCCCCCGTCTGGTAATCCTTTGCACTCACAATGAACCATGAAACTGGGAAACCAAAGCTCACCCAAGACTGTATTCGGTTAGCTGACATGATTATGCCCTTGCTGTACACGTTCGAGACGGAATGGGTCTGGATCCACACAAAGCCCAGCGTCATTCTCTTGGACCCAAGTATCCAAACCGTATCAATCTGGGGCCAGAGTCTATCGGGCTTTACTCAGCCTGTCAAAATGACGTTGCCAATGCTCCGTGGCCAGCTCAGAGAACTGGCGGAGAGCGGCGCGCCCTGGACAGATTACATGTCTGTACGGTTTCAATTCGTCGTCACAGGTACATGATGCAATTGGCTTTGTCCTTGTTTGAATCAGTAACTAATATTGATATTAGGGTCGAACTGGATTGACGGTCCCGCTGACTGGATGATGTCGGCGATGGATTCTATCCAAGTGTAAAGTATTAGACGTCAATCAGAGAGAATACGCCGCAAGAGATAGCTAAATACTTTAAAAGGGTACAGAGCGTTTAAAGATATAGAACGAGACTAAGTGACTTACTGGTCTCGAATAAATTTGATTCTTGACAAGAGTTTGAATGTACACCGTCTAAGGGCAAGCAAGCGGGTGACGGAAAACACTGCCAGCACTCTTAACTCCTAGCTCGGTCGTGCTTCTATTTATTCAGTAAGGGCCTTTTAATAAAGGTTAGATAGTTGTTGTAAGGTCAATAAAAGTTTAGAGTATAATACACTAAGCCTTGCCTTGGGTTTTAAGTAATTTTGGATGAGTACTATCTAACGGTTTACCAGCCGTTTTCCCCTTGACCCGCATGCCAAGCTACCAAGGCAAGGTACTGCTGGAAAGCTTATCTTGGCTCGAGTGGGCCCCCCATCCCAGCTTCCCCAGATTCAACCCGTCAGGGGTTCGGCATCGTCATTGGCTGCTGATGTCAATCTCAGACAGCCATCAGCCACAAAAAGAGGGAGAGAGAGAGACTGGTCTCAGGATTCAGGACACTCACCATGTTTCCTGATTAAACATAAATCACTGTCATGCACCGACTGATCTCTTTCTTGGCCGTCGTGGTCGCCGTCTCGGCCAATTGTCCAAACTACGAACAGTATGCCCGTAAACGCCATGAGCCCTTCTCCAAGGGCAGCCATGGCTTCCCCTCACAACGGCCCAGCAAGGAGTGCCGCACATACTCTGCCCCGTCGGTCGAGCATGTCATCTACAACGAAATGACTGAAGCCATTGGCGATCCGGACCTCTACCAGCTTTTCCAGAATACATGGCCCAACACGGTCGACACGACAGTCCGATGGCGGGGGTTCTCGGCTGACAACCCGGAGGAGGAGGTTAGTCGAGATAGTTTGACCTCTGCCTCTCCCACGTCAACAGCTAACGTTTCTTGTATCATAGCTGGCCTTCATAACCACTGGGGACATACCAGCTTGCTGGTTGCGTGATAGCGCCAACCAGCTCCAATCCTACAAGTCCATCATCTCGCCCCTCACGCCCCCCTGGGACCAAAACACCATCGCTTCCCTCTTCCGCGGCGTCATCAACCTCCAGGCGCGCTACATCCGCACTGCGCCCTTCTGCAACGCCTTCCACCCTCCCCCCGAGGCCAACTTGCGCCGTGCCAAGCGAGCCCTCCATGCCCGCGACACCGTCAGCCCAAAGTACGACCCCGACGTCGTCTTCGAGTGCAAGTACGAGCTCGACTCCCTCGCAGCGTTCCTCCAACTGTCATGGGACTACTACGACGAGACCGAGGACCGCGACTTCTTTGGCAGGTTTGGCTGGGTCGACGCCGTTAAGGAGATACTCAAGGTCGCCGAGCACATGCAACAGGGCACGTACGCCGAGGACGGGAAGGTTCAGAAGTCGGCTTATACCTGGCTGCGCAACTCGGACAGCGCCTCCGAGACCGTGTCGAATCACGGTAACGGCGCGCCTGTCAAGGGCCATATCGGCCTCGTGCGGAGCTTCTTCCGGCCGTCGGACGACGCATGCATGTATCAGTACTTTATACCGGCCAACATGATGTTTTCGCGCTATCTCACATCGTGCGCAAAGATCATGTGGCATCTGGACGAAAAGGTCGCCCGGCAGATGGAGAAGCTGGCGACGGGGATTGTGGTTGGCATCAATGAGCATGCCATCATACAGCATCCCACGTTTGGGGAGATGTATGCCTACGAAATTGATGGATTTGGCTCCTATTATCTCATGGTATGTCGCATAGTCAAGACCAAATTCAAGAGAATGTATACTGAATCAGTCTAGGACGATGCGAACCTCCCCTCCCTTCTGAGCATTCCTCACTTGGGCTATGAGCCCGCGTCGCAGGCTGTCTACGATAACACGAGGGCCTTTGTCCTCAGCTCGTATAACCCCTACTACTCCCGAGGCCCCGTCCTCAACGCCACGGGCGGACCGCATCTTGGTCCTGGTATGGCTTGGCCCATGGGGCTCATCGTCCAGCTCTTGACGAGCGACGATGACGACGAGATCGTCCATGGCATTAAACAATTGATGGGTTCCACGAACGGGCTTGGATTGATACACGAAACGGTCAACAGCTTTAACGAGAAGCATTGGACAAGGTCATGGTGAGTCTTATCAAGTCTCTGATAGGCCCAAGCTAACAAGACAAAATAGGTTTGCCTGGGCGAATGGGCTGTTTGGACAAATGATTTTGGATCTCTGGAAGCGAAAACCAGAGTTGATAGCCAGGAGCTATCAAAATGATGCGAGTATATAAGTAATCGCATGCCGTGCACAGCATCAATGAGCTACCCATGATTCCATGAATGAGCGATGATCACATTGAAAAGTATGATGTCCAAATTACCATGTCCCGTCGCTAATGCATATCAAGTCTGCCTACTCATCTAGCCTCTATCCCCGTCGTGCAGTCTACATACAACTAGCTCAAATCAAAACCTGCCCCCGATGTAATAGCATAAAGCAGCTTCTCCCGAAGCGTAGCCTCTGACCTGTATCGTGGCAGCTTCAAGAGGTTGACGCATGTACTCGTGCTCGGCAGCCTCTCCTCATCTGTCCCGCCATCACGGATGCTGAATTTGGGCCTCAGTTGCGAGAAGCCCAATAACGGAGCTCGAGGTGTCGAGCTGACATATTTAAGCACGTTACGACGTTGTGCGTCCGAGAAGCCACGCATCACCTTCCAAAACAGCTTGATCGTGTCGTGCTCCTCGCCATCGTCACCAACCTCGTACAGACCGCTGTATATCGTGTTGCGGCGTAGGTCGTCGACATCAATTTCAGAAGAGTCGCCGCCGACGAGGCGCTGTAGCTCAGACTGATTGAACATGGAGAGCCAGGATGGGCGGATTATGGCGCGGAGGCCTCGGAGGAAGGCCGCTGTCTGGGGAGAGGGCTGAACCATTAAGCGGTGCCGGGCGACATAGGATATATATAGGAGCCGGTTGTCGTTGGTGACATGGACCTGGTCCCCATTGGCAATGAGTTTCTTGGTGATGGTCTTGACAGGTTGTCCCTGCTGGGAGACCTGATCTTCAATGGTAAAATCGATACCCAGGTCTGATATGTCCCCTGAATGGTTCTTGAGGCGCAGCATTCCGTTGTATAGCTCCTCGTCCATATCTCGTAGATCATTCACGCTGCCCTTGTAGCTATTCTCATCGTTTGGACCAGTCGATGCCCACTTGAGAAGGAAGAAGCCGGCAAAGGCGAGGTCGACCAAGATGCCTTCGTACATGCACTTGCCGACAATCCTGCCAAGGAATTCAAAGCGCTTGAGGTGGCTAGTCATGAAGCTTCTGAACTCTGGGTCAGACTCGGACAAACCGCTTTCCCGTAAAGACTCGCGGAGAACATCAATGGCGGTAGGATCAGGGAACAGCAAGCCCTGCTCATTCGAAGTAAACATGCCGGTCCCCGCGTGGTTTCCGAAAGCCTCCGACGTGACGCTGATGAGAAATTCTTTGGTGACACCTCCCCCGTCAATTCCAGCCTCAGCAGTGCCAAATTGGTCTACAAAGGTGATCTGGATAGGGTCTTTGAGCCCCTCGCCTATTTCGTAAAACTGCTTGTATGCATCTTCAAATAGTTGCTGTCGGCGAATCTGGGCGTGATGTCTAGCGAATGGGCCGGATGAACCAAAGAGGTTGGCGCCGTCACGCTGAGCCCGGTCAAGTTGGATGAACTGACGAAAGATCATGACTCGAGTTTCGAATGGCACCACAAATGGCATATGCTTCAGAATCTCCAGCTTCGGGCCCATCTCTGCTAGTCGACGCTCCCTCTGCGTCCGAATTTGCTGAGCCTTCAATCGCTCCAGCCTTGCATGCCTCGAGAGTCTTTGTCCAGCGATGGTGGAGTAGAAGCCGGGAACGATTCCGTACTCGCTCTCCATATCCTCATCACTGTCTTCCTCGTCTTCCTCGTTCTGTCGTTTCTCCTCAGCTATCACGGCGCTGATGAAGTCTTCTTTGTCAAGCTTCTCCGTCATGAGCCAATGATTCATCGGCAGGAATGGTTTCCTCGAGTCTCTTTCGTACAGCATCTTCATTGCCGCCGTCAATATACTTCGAAGACTGTCCAAATCGAGTCGAGTCGCACCCTTGGGGGGCGAAGGCGTAGTGTTTGTGTCCTGGGTGGTTGAAGACCCTCCAGAGCCGAAATAGGAATCCATACGAGATTTGGCAGCTGCCTCCAGCGCTTCTTGAGACCTGGAGAGATCTTGAGCTTTGTAATGAAGAGCGAATGCCGTGTTCTTGAGGAAGCTTGTGAGCATCTTGACATCGTTTAATGACAGACTGCATGATCGAATGCGGGAGGTTGAGGAGTTGTTTTGTAAAACCTGCGGATAAATGCCACTAAAGAAGTCTTCATCGTCGCTCAGTCGTAGAATGAAGATGTAAAGTTCGAGGAAGAGAAGAATAATTCGCCAATCTTGTTCCTCCGTTGACGCACTCGACTCTTGAGATGTCACGCCCAGATACCTGCGTAGGACGTCGACTGGCTGCTCTGATTCCGTCCTGAGTTTTTGGAATACTGCCGTCTTGCTCATGATGTGCCACAAGAACTTAATTGTTGGGACATCACCAGAGGGCGTGGGTATTTGCTCGAGAAACAGACGCATTCGAATATCATCGCCACTGGTAGGAAAACATCGGAGCAAGGTCAGAATGTAACCCGCCAAGAGACTCGTGCCTTGAAACTCTTGATGCGAGGATCCTGCCAAGTTGGTAGAAAAGTCGCGTAATGTATGGGAAATACCGTTACTGTCCACCAAGGACATGAGTCTGGTGGCGATGTACGGATCAAGTGGAGGAAGAAGAGACTCTTCAGAGTTATCATCCGAAAGAGAGTCACCCGAAGGTTTTGTCGATAAACGCACGCTGATTACCGAGGAGAGAGTAGATAATTGGGTGTACAGAGTTTCCAGAATGGCAGAACCGGTAGTGTTATTGGTACCGAATCGGCTCAGGTCGATGAAGTGAGCCAGCTGCCAAAGAAGCTCATCATCGGAGCTATGGGTAACCGGCACGGAGGAAAGACCCTCTGATATAGCTCTTGATAGATGAGAGAGGGAGACCGTGTTGGATAAAGCAGCAACGTTCTCCTCAAAGAAATACAGGCTGCTGCTGGCCAGGAAGGAGAAAGCATATGCGTGGTATACTATCGAAGCGCCTGGAGAACAGGTTAGTATCACTCTAGACGATCTCAGTCACTAACTTACCTCTCTCAGATTCAGCTCGTAATGGGCCAGATAGAGCTTGGAGTACTAGTTCTGGCCACTGTCCGGCTAGATTTTGAGCTTGACATAGCTTAGCAATCACCTTGTAGTACCTATCAACCGATGGTAGGATCAAGTCGGAGAAACTAGTGATGATACGAGCTGTGAGCTTAACAAGAAGCTGTGTATCATCAGACAGCTGCCTATAAAGGGTGGTTAGCCGACAATGACATGGTGCCAAACTCTTAATAGCATCGGGTTGCACGCACCCTGCAGAGACGAATCTGTCCAGTGTCTCAACAAGAAGCCGAATTAACTGCTCTATCCGGGATGGATAAACACCAGATGGAGCAATCTTGGAGAGATCGACGGACTCGGTATCGCGCGCGTAGCAGACGGCCCTTTGAATATCGTCTTTCCGCCTCAATGTGAAGAATGACAGGAGCAAGGCGAAGGCCTGGGGAAGCCTTTCATCAGAGCTACGAGTGGAAGCCGAGTTGTAGAGCTCGTCGAAGGCTGCTCGTCGAGATTCACGCAGAGCCGCCCTTGTTCTGTGACCCCTCCATATCCGCTGGATCTTGCCCGCTGCCTTCAACCTGACCCGCTCTGCTTGTCGCTTCTCTCGCTCGGCTTGTGCATTGGAAACAGTCTTGGTGGCGTTGGAGACGACAGCCGGACTCCAAGAGGTATTGGCAAACGGGTTGCCGGTAGAACCGCTGAGGTTGACGTTTCGAGGGCGTCTGGAATTGCCCGTGAAGGTTGAGAACATGGTTGCGGCGATGACGACGCGAGGGGCGAAGGGGGTTGAGCTTCGTTGGTAAGAGTCGAGATTCAGTCAGGCAGCGAAAACATGATCGAGCTGCTCGTGTGCTGCGTGATGGTATCGCGATGCTGCTTCTAGAAGATTCAGCTTCGATTCTCAGTCAGCGACGGATGGCTAAGATGCTATTCGCCGGATGCCGTGTTCGGCGTTTGGAGATAGATTGGTGGGGATATTGGAGAGGTGAGGTCACCTTCCAGCTGGGGTGGCTCTTGATAAGATAAGGCGATGGAGCCAGCCACCAGAACCAGGATGAGCAAGTGCGCATAACGCAAATGCGAAAAGACAAGGCGAAATACAATATCGCCATTTTGAACTCTATAGATTTGCGTAAAGACACTATTAATAGAAGCGAGTGTTGCGTGTTTACTTTAGGCACCCACAGATCGCTAAAAGCGAGCCAAGCGTTTTCAATAAACGTCTTGTTTGTTTTAATATATGTTTCTGAAAGACCGATTAGAAACATCACGAGAGCCTGGGGCAGCGATTCATGAACCGCCGCTATCTAGATGCAGTAAAGGCATAACTAGCAATGCGGGAACCCCATGGAAAAGCAGTGATTGGTTCTGAACTAGGATTTGCACTGTAGTAAAAAGATTGCCATCCTCATGCGCTGTTGTTGGGGAATCAAACTATGTTCGGCGCAAAGCAGAGGTATCTTAGTCTTTGGCTGAGGACATAGCGGTGAAGATACCCAGCATCCATGGCACTTTGTCTAAGTGCGATCGTCACATGCGACGTTGCTTTTTCCTAACTCCCCCGTCAGAAGATTCCTAATGTTTGCAATTTCTACAGTTGCGATTGGAATTGTGAGACACGGTGCGACTCTGAATGGCCAGTGACAGCTTGACCGTTCAACTCTCAACGTAGCATGGCGTTGTCTTCGCGCTTGACAAAATTTCAACGTTTGCCTTCCATCGGGCATTCACCCCCTGCCGGAACCGCCGCAAGTACCTTGGCCACCGACCAGATGGTGAGAGTAGGGCACGTGCCCCCGTCTGTTATCGCTAGATCACGTCTATGCTGGGCCTTAGCTGTTAGTGATGAACCGCCTCACTACCATGCCGCCTATCAGAACTAGTGGGCAGGTACCCGCAACAGCCTTCTGGCAGGCGTGATTATGGTAGGCGCGGCGTTGGGTGGCAGGTTCACTCCACCAATCCTTCCACGAGGCACCTCACCTCACCTTCCAAGTTTCCACGCATGCCCACAGTCTAATTGGACTGGTACGTATCGCCTTAGCCTTAGGTTTACAAGCAAAAAAATAATTACCACCGCGACGAAATTTCTCCTTCCTCCCTCCTCAACCGCAACACCAACCTTATCAACTCAACCCCAAAAACCCATAAAGTCGAGCCAGTTCAGAGGTACGGTCTTCGTACTAGTTCTCTGTTTCTGCTCACTTCTTGCAACAAAAGAAAACCACAAAAAAAACTTGAAAAACCCCCAAAAACCACAACCCTCCACCCCCTCACCTCATCTCCCACCTTGACCCTCTTTGTTTCTCTCGCGACACCGCCCGAGTCACTTCCTCCTCCCTCGACACATCGCCTTTGAGCCAGCTCTTCTTTGCTACTCAAAAACCCATCCACCATCTCCTCACGGTCGCATCGCTTTGTTCGTTGCCCCGTCTTCTTTGTTCGCTTAGGTCCAGTACCACGCGAACTTTGACCCGCCGTCGGCTTCTTAAACAGGTACGTCAAACCCTTACCCCTCCTGCTCATCAAGTTTTTATTTTATTTTTCTTCTTTTACTCTACCCGCTTTTGTCTTTCCTATTCGACTCAACCACTGACTCGACTGTTGATCGTAGGTTCATTCAAGACCACAGTTCCCCGATATACACGATGGCCTCCAACGCTGCATCTGGCGCTGTTGATCAGCTTGCCAACGACCTCAACAACACCTCCCTCAATGGCAGCGGCGATGCCAAGGCTCCTGCCATTGACACTGCCGTCAGCGGCAACACCGACGATGGTGCTGCTCCCACTCCCAACTCGGCTGCCCCCCAACACCCCCAGAACTCGGCCTCTCTCTACGTTGGCGAGCTCGACCCCTCCGTCACCGAGGCCATGCTCTTCGAGCTCTTCTCCCAGATCGGTGCCGTCGCCTCCATCCGTGTCTGCCGTGATGCCGTCACTCGTCGCTCTCTCGGCTACGCCTATGTCAACTACAACGCTACCTCCGACGGCGAGAAGGCCCTCGAGGAGCTCAACTACACCTTGATCAAGGGTCGCCCTTGCCGTATCATGTGGTCCCAGCGTGACCCTGCTCTGCGCAAGACTGGCCAGGGTAACGTCTTCATCAAGAACCTTGACGTCGCTATTGACAACAAGGCTCTTCACGACACCTTTGCCGCCTTTGGCAACATCCTGAGCTGCAAGGTTGCTCAGGACGAGACCGGCGCCTCCAAGGGCTACGGTTTTGTTCACTACGAGACCGACGAGGCCGCTTCCCAGGCTATCAAGCACGTCAACGGCATGCTGCTCAATGAGAAGAAGGTCTACGTCGGACACCACATCCCCAAGAAGGACCGACAGAGCAAGTTTGAGGAGATGAAGGCCAACTTCACCAATGTCTACGTCAAGAACATCAATAGCGAGGCTTCCGATGACGAGTTCCGACAGCTCTTTGAGCAGTACGGCGAGGTCACTTCCTCCTCTTTGGCTCGTGACCAAGAGGGCAAGAGCCGGGGTTTTGGCTTTGTCAACTTCACCACTCACGAGGCTGCTTACAAGGCCGTTGATGAGCTCAACGGCAAGGATTTCCGTGGCCAGGACCTGTACGTTGGCCGCGCCCAGAAGAAGCACGAGCGCGAAGAGGAGCTACGCAAGTCTTATGAGGCTGCTCGTATGGAGAAGGCCAACAAGTACCAGGGCGTCAACCTGTACATCAAGAACCTTGACGACGACGTTGACGATGATAAGCTCCGCCAGATGTTCTCCGAGTTCGGTCCCATCACCTCCGCCAAGGTGATGCGTGACTCTGTTGTCGAGGGCGAGGACGAGAAGCCCAAGGAGGAGGAAGAGGAGAACAAAGAGGAGAAGGACAAGGAGAACAAGGAGGAGGAATCCAAGGAGGGCGAGGAGCAGAGCGCCGAGAAGAAGGCTGAGAAGAAGACTGACAAGAAGCTCGGTAAGAGCAAGGGCTTCGGCTTTGTCTGCTTCAGCAACCCCGACGATGCTACCAAGGCTGTCGCCGAGATGAACCAGCGCATGATCAACAACAAGCCCCTCTACGTCGCTCTTGCCCAGCGCAAGGATGTCCGCAAGAGCCAGCTTGAGGCCAGCATCCAGGCCCGCAACCAGCTGCGCATGCAGCAGGCCGCTGCCGCTGCCGGTATGCCCCAGCAGTACATGCAGCCCCCTGTCTACTTTGCTCCCGGCCAGCAGCCTGGCTTCATGCCCCAGGGTGGCCGCGGCATGCCTTTCCCCCAGCCCGGCATGGGAATGCCCGGTGTCCAGGGCGGCCGTCCCGGCCAGTTCCCCGGCTACCCTCAGCAGGGCGGCCGTGGTGGTGTTCCTCAGCAGATCCCCCCCAACATGTACGGCATGCCCGGCCAGTTCCCTCCCCAGTACGGCCAGCCCGGTACTCCTCAGTTCATGGCTGCCATGCAGCAGGCTCAGCAGGCCGCTCTTCAGGGCGGTGGCCGTGGTGCTCCTCAGGGTGGTCGTGGTGGCCCTCAGGGCATGCCCGGTGCTCCTCCCAACATGGCCGGTGGCATGCCTGGCTTCCCTCCCAACAATCGTCAGCAGGGTGCCGGCCGCGGTGGACCCAACGCTGGTCGTAACGGTAACGGTCCCGCCCAGGGTGGTCGTGGTGCCGAGGCCCCCAACACCACCTCCGTGCTTCAGCAGCAGCTTTCTGCCGCCCAGCCCGCCCAGCAGAAGCAGATTCTGGGTGAGATGATCTTCCCCAAGATCCAGGCCATCAACTCGGAGCTCGCCGGCAAGATCACCGGTATGCTTTTGGAGATGGACAACACAGAGCTTGTCAACCTGTAAGTGAATCCGTTTTTGTATAATTATGATGCAAGGCGGCTAACATGTTTAATAGGATCGAGGATGAGGCTTCTCTGAAGACCAAGGTCGACGAGGCTCTTGCTGTCTATGACGAGTACGTCAAGGCCCAGGGCAACGCTGGCGCTGAGGGCGAGGAGGCCAAGAAGGAGGACGAGACTAAGGCCTAAGCCATCTCCGAATCTTCTGATGTCTAGTATTTCCTTTGTCATGGTTATCTGACTGGGCAACCCCCTCAACTGGAACGACGTACGCCTCGATAAGGCAAATTATGGAACGATCAGGCAACAACATGCTTTACGACCTTGTGTTACCCATGTGAGGGGGCGCATTATGTACAGATAGACTTGGTTGCTATTTCTTCTCAGGAAGGGAAACTCAAAAGTTTGGGGACTCTACGGTGGCTGGCTCTCGACGCGAACCGTCGCTTGCTCGCAGCAAAGGCGACGGCGCTCTCTCGGGAGAACCCACTAGGACGGCGTTGACGGTTTTCTGACACTCTGCCTGTTGGCCTATACCCCCCCGCCGATGGTCCTCGTTTGCAGGCATGATCAACGCAGAGGTTTTTATGCGGATAGGGTTTCTAATGAAAGAGATATGTTATGATTCTACGCACCTGTGCCTGACTTTGAACGCTGCCCGTGAATATTGCATGTACTTGAGCTTGGACATGAGTCATTGGCATGGGATAAATACTTGCTGTCTTGTCTTGTCTTATCTTGGACACTTTCCTGCATGGATATGTGTAGATAGTTATATTTCAAAGCGAGGAATCGCAAATATGCTAGTGCAACCAAACGCCTACTTTCCAAGGCGAGATGAGGTGAGATGAACCAATATGACCTTTTTCCATCCAAGCCAGTTCAGGAACCAGAGTTGTAATTACATTACGCCTCGACAACGTATCACATTGCTGAATGTACACCCTTTCAACTGTTATGTCCTTACAAAGGATCCATAATAACCGTGTCGGGCTTGTCCTCGATCATGTACTTTTTACTGGGAACACTCCCAAAGAGCGTCTCCATGACCTTGCCCTTTTGCTGCTTGCGCACATCGCCGAGGTATCCGCTCACGTCACCGAGGCCTTGGATCTGGTCCTCGAGGGTGAGAGTGGTCGAGTTCACGCCGCGGACGAGGGGCGAGACGAGCTTGCTGCGGAGGGTCTCGAGGGAGGCTTTTAGTGTGAGGAGCTTGCCGTTGTGCTCGACGAGGATGCCCTTGTTGCGGACCGTCTTCTCGCGGACGTTGCGGAGCAGGAGGCGGTTCTGCTCAAACTTGCGCAGCTCGGCGGCGCGGGTGCCGAGGAGGCGCGTCCACAGGCTGGCGAGCATGTCGGCGTGCAGCTCCTCCTGGGCCGAGGACTCGCGGACGACGGTGCGGGCGAGGTTGAGGAAGTGGAAGTCGACGGCCTCGAAGAGGGCGAAGAGCGTGACGCTGTGCTGCAGCTCGGCCTGGATCGAGTCCTCGAGGACGGCGAGGAACTCGGTGAAGAGGAGCTGCACCATGCGCTGCTCGCGCTGCGGGTTGGAGAGGCCAAAGATGTGCGTGGTGAGACGTCCCAGGGTCGTCGGGGAGCCGGCGGCGTCCTCGAGGACGCGC
>JAJODA010001098.1:0-13861 GCA_021730345.1 Fusarium cicatricum | reverse complement strand
GAAACGTACAAGTATCAAACGGCATCGGAATACAGCGACGAGCCATATCCCCTAGCGTTGCAGCAGGTGCGCAAAATTACTGGGCTGTTATGTCACCCCAAACGGAAAGAGTTTCATATTCTGCCGTGCTTGGGGTTCTTCCGTAACCCACGCCTTCAAGAGCTGGGTCTGGTGTTCAGACCGCCACCTCCTTTCGATCACGAGGACAATGGCGGGGTTGTGACCCTTCTGCAGCTGTACAAGATGCATCGGATTATTCCTCTGGGCCATCGTATTCATCTTGCTTGGGCGCTGGCTACGGCTATGGAGCATTTCCATCGAGTTGGTTGGGTGCACAAGAGTATTCGCAGCAACAACATCGCGTTTACAACAGCACGAAAGTCATCATCGTCTGCAGGGTCCGATCTTGCAGATTCTGGAGACCAAGACGAAGAAGAAACAAGACCTTTCCTCGGTTCCTTCAATATCAGTAACCCTCTCCTATTTGGCTTCGAGTACTCGCGCGCCGATGATGAAGCAACATATCTAGAGGAAGACCACTCGCTCACAAACAACCTCTACCGATACCCAGAACGCTGGGGACGTCCGACGGCGCGTTTCGAGAAGAGCCACGACGTGTACTCGCTGGGAGTTGTGCTTCTTGAGATAGCGCTGTGGAAGGACATCAAGTCGATTGTGAAGCCGTCAGACGATCGGCCCGTCATTCCCGCAGACGTGGCCAGGGCTCTCATGGACAAGTGTCGAAAGACTCTCCCGCATCAGGTTGGCGGAGTTCTGTCGCAGTGCGTGCTGAACTGCTTGGAGTTTGACACGCGGACGAAAGGTATGAGCGAGTATGAAGCGCAAACATACTTTCAGCGGAATATCACTGGGCCAATTGGCAAGGCTGTGGGGAGGGTATGAATCTCTTTGTGAGAAAGATAGATTTGCCATCACTGTGTCATTGTCTTTGGTGTGAAGTTGTGCAAGGAGTACTGATTGAACTTGGTGTACTGATCATTCAATCAGCTGGGCACCCGGCAAACACAACGTATCATGCAGATGGAGAACCCTGTCGAGAAGCATGTTTTAAAGACCTTAGCAATGGAACAGGTATCTTGGCAAGGGAAAACATGTTGAAGCTCATGATAGCTGTTCAAAGCAACGCAACTTTTGCTATTAACCATTATCTCAACCTCTCGGCTTTCATTATATCCCCCTCAATTAGTGTAGAAGTTCTCTCGGGTCCAGCTTTTCGTCGATCCCCCTAGGTAATTAGCTCCCCCCCGGTCATAACACATAGCACTACTACTGTTGACAGCAACATCGTCTAATCAATGCACGTACGGATTCGACAACGTTTTATATCCTACTGTTGGAGATGATATCAGTCTGCAGACTCTAGTTACCAACACTGTTCGCCTTTGGAAATGTCAGTTCTGGAGATCCTTACGAATCATCATCGCGGTTAACTCTACCTTTGGGTAAACATGACAAAGGCTTTTATTGAGTGCATTTCCAGATGCCTAACGCGGCCGGGAGCTGTCATCCCCAGGGTCATGTCCAGCATCTGGAGGCTGCGGGCCGGTATTTGTGTTGTCCACAAGCTCGACGACCGGTTGTCCAGATGAGTTGTCTGGGGTCTCGTGCACTGGGTGTCGCTTTTTAACCAGCCACCAGCCTAGACCAGCTATGATGACCAAACCAGCGATGGATCCAACGACAATCCCGGCTATCGCCCCTGTGCCAAGAGTACTCCCGTTGCTGTTGTTCCCTGATTCGGCGGATGTTGAGCTCGTCGACACTATTTGTGTCTTTGTGGCCGTGGTCGTGGCTGTTGTGCTCTCGGTAGATTCTCCAGGTGCATCCCCCTTGAGGATTGTGGTTATATTGAAGTTCGGATTCTTCTGACCTTCGTAGGTAAAGTCGACACTTGAGACCCTCGTGGCCGGCTCGGAGGCGCATCGGTAGTCTCGAACGCCTCTGGGGTAGGCATAAGTACGGCAATACTGTGCCGTCTCTTCTGTGCTAGAGTTGAGTAGGTTGTCAGTAACAATGGCCACTTTGCGAAGTGTCTTGGGTGCAGCGCCAGCTTACCACAACAGATTATACGTGTTACTCAAGCAAATATCATCGCAGAGATCGGTGTCAAGGGCCTCATCTCTCTGCAGGCATTTGGTGCGAGCAATGCCAGTTGTTTTACCCTCGATAGCGCAGGCGATATATCGAAAATACTCTTGCTCCCACAAACAAGTGCCGTTGTTCTCGCAGGTGATTGGAATCTGTACAGATCCTGATAGGAAGCCACAGGTGGATTCCGGGGCGTATGTGAGTGTGTAAGTTGTGGTTTTCTCTTCCTGCCGTCGATATTCCCAGCGGCCTGTTGGAGTTGCTGTCACTAGAGCTTGTCTAGCTTCGACCTCGGCTGACATCAGAGGGATCTCTTTGAGCTGAGCAAGGGTAGGCATCGTATGCGCGATGACTAGCATACACAACATCCGCCATGATGATGGGTTCATGGTTGCTGGGGATCGAGAAAGCTGAAAACAAGGGGGCGCTGGTTATCCAAACAGGAAGCAAACCTCGCAAGCCTCGAGATTGCCGCTCAGCGCCTTGTGGTCACTCTTAAGTAGCCAGGCTGCACAGCCCAATCGCCCTGCAGATAAGATTGGGCAAGAAGGCAGCTGCATGGTGTGCCAATATTTCAGCCCCGAAGGCGTCGGGCTATGTGTGAGTATAGCGAATGATAGTCTTGATGGCTTGTAGGTGCTGGCAATACCGAGACACTAGTTCTGCGTCACAAGGCGACCCACGACGTTTTCCTGTTCTCGTAAGGCTCTGTGATGTGACTGATGTCGTTTAACGGTCGAGACTTGACGAAAATGCCTACAAGGCGGACAGACCTTGAAACGGGGTCCGTCTGGAATGCAAAGCCTCCCGCAAGGAGATAGAGCCACGAGCCTATCGTTACAACGGTACATCAGCCAGGTGCCAAGGATGAACTTTGCAGTTACGTGGCTCATAATCATAACCAATGGCATTCATCACATCACAGCCTGATTGCCGATGCCCTTGCAAGTTGGCGTTTTAGCCGCCCGTCAATCTAACCCGCCCAATCGGTAAGTTTTGGTAGCATTCGGAGCAAAAGCCTGGCCAGCCAAACTGATGGAAAAGATAACGAGAGTGCTGTGCTTGATTTTTGGCTCTAATGCTCTCCATTTTAATGCTACATGTTGATATCAACACCCATCGTGAGGCAACTCTTGGCTCATTGACGTCATCGTTTACTGTGACGCTCACGACGCGCGTTTTGAGCATCTGTCGGCAATTACGCCAAAGCTAGCAATGCCGGGATTTACGCCTGCGATGTATTCTTCAAGTGATGAGTCAATGTGACTCGATGATATCTATGTCATCCGCCGCTCCCTGCGTACGTAAGTCAGTCGCGCAGTCTATTATTGACTTGGCCTTAATAATGCAAGATTTGCTTCAGGTTTTCACGCTACTACCCTGAACCGGAGTAACAATACGGTACTACTGACCATAACACGTCTTTTTACTTCGATTTGGAGGCTCCGGGCCCGGCCTAAAACTAAAATAATAAACTACTGACCATGAGAGGGCTCATTGCGGAGTGTGCTCTAAGTGAAACAGAGAATGGCGTTAATAATTACGACAGTGAGCAGCCCCGCGACGAAACATTGACTCTATAGAGTGTTAAGCCGAGCCTTGCTTCCCCATGTCGCGTGAAGAACTACTGCATAAAACATTATTCTGCAGGTATAATACATCATTATGTGGGTATAAGCGCATCAAGTATCTGCACAAAGAGGCCGTGATAGACTCATGATCATCCTCGATGACCTGTCGTAGGAATTGGCTTCTCCAGCTTGACACACCAGAGGAAGAGGTCCTCCAGTGGCAGCAGGGCCAGTAAAAAGCGATTGCAGAGCCAAGCCACAGCCACGACACCCGTGGCCGCCAGGGCATCAAGCCAGTAGTGGTTCGCCGTCGCCACAATGATGGTGAGGACAAAGGCTGGGTATATAACGCTCAGCGTAGCAAAAAAGGCCTGCCAGAACTTGGACAGTCGCTTCTCACGGTGGGCGAGACGGCGGCGGAAGATGCCCGAGTGGTAGAGCAGCACGGTGCCGATGCAGAACGAGTAGCCAAAGTGCAGCGAGGGAAAGGCAGCCAGCTGGTTGAAGAACTTGCCGCTGGCCCAGATGGACTCGGCATCTTCGCGGCGGACCGTGTCGAAGAAGCCATATTCTTCAGGGAGCAGGCGGGGAGGCATGCAGGGGTAGGTCGTAAAGGTAACGAAGCTCACGAGGTTGGTGAGGCTCATCATTCGGCGCGCCGCCGCGAATTGGGCGTGGGTCGGGGCAGCATAATAGTACCAGCCGAGAAAACTACAGGGAGGCTTGGAGTCAGAATGGCACTGGAACTTGCGCTGGAGAACAGCCTGAGTAGTTGGATGCCCTGGGGAACAGCCTGAGCAGTTGGATGCCCTGGGGAACAGCCTGAGCAGTTGGATGCGCTGGAGAGAAGAGCTGAGGGCCCTGGGAAAAGACATGGGTCCGCTTACCTGACTGTCGCTGGGATATGGATCAGAGAGTACGCCCGATTGAGAATCGTCAACAGGTCTTGGTGACCAGTCCTGAAGAAGGTCTGGACATCGACCTCGCGCAGAGGAAACAAGAAGCTCAAGAAGCTCTCTTGTTCAAGGTTGAGAACGGCGATGCCATGCTTCTCGGCCGTCTTCCAAACGCCCTCTGTGGCGAAGATCAACTCGCTGGCGGATTTAACCGAGACGTAGAAGAGGAGATTGACAGCCCAGTAGAACATCTCGACCAGAAAGGGAAATTTCTGTATGAAACGGCTGTGCCAGTATCGTGCATATCGAGACGAATTGGGCGTGTAGAGAACCGTGCCGCAGCAGCTTCGCTTCTTTGGAGGGTGGGTCGGGGATGTCATCGCAGTCGCGAACTGGGCGAGCATCTCCTGCTCTTGGTAGCCATCCGACGACGAAGACGACAGATCCCCATCATCGAGAGAGTCGAGCTGCGCGCGGCCCAGGAGGCCTTGTTCTTGTTGCTTCGAGGGAGGGACAATGGAATATCCTCGACGACGATTGAAGTAGCAGGAAGCTACCATGATTGCGACAATCATCTACACGGCACACACCCACGTGCCCCATGTCAGTAAAGTATCTAGACGAGCCAACAGCCAGCCAGGGGGTGCCGTACAGGGAATGCACAGCGGGAGAGCGACGTACGATAGGCTCCGTTACAGCATGGTAGACAAACTGGGGCTGTCCCAAATCGGGATCCACATCCTGCTGGGCCATGGTCAGGGATCTGTACCGGTGTTATGTCGAATTGTTTGGTGTATATCGTGTTTGAGGTTTCTCGCGAGAGCAAAACAAGAGGAAAAAAAGAACGGGAAAGACGAGCTCGCGATAGATAAAGGGATGTCTCAAAGTCCGTCGGTCGCACAGAATCTTATTACATGCCTACGTAACACTCTTAGACACTTGGCGCGCGGCCCTCTCGGTCTCACGCTGAGGACTCTCTCTCGGACTCTGCGGATGAGATGGCGCCAAACTCTTTTGAGGCTTGTCCCACATCTCATCAGTGAGGGGGGCTGATGATGCGTGTGATGTTATTGAACAGACGGCCATTGTGTGGAGCGGTCGTGGTTCCAGCCAACATGATTGGTCTGTCAAGTGCGCATCTGAGGCCCGCTGTTATCGCGATCGTCGAGCCAATCGTAGCCAGGTCGAAGAATTTGCACTGAAACCTGCTGAACGGTACGTAGCCTTACCTAATAACGCGGTTTCCCCTGAAATCTGAAATTGAAAGCCGCGCGGTCTGACATTATCAACTCCGTCAGCATCATCAGCGCTGCTTTATCGCCCCATCCAACGCCCACAACAGCCCAGAACAAGAGCTTTTATTGCTCTCCTTTAATCATACTTGGGGGGCCCTTGGATATTATCGTCGACGCAGCATCTGCTGTTTGCCCCGAGTGCGCTGTTCCTCCTCCTTCTCCTCCCTTATCCTTAACCTAGGCCGACATCAAAAAGCGCGCGTCATCCCGCCGCAACGCTAAATACTATGTCGACTACTCCCACAGACACATCCTCGGTTCCTTCGCCTGGAGTTTTGCACGATATGACTGCCTCACCGAACCGCGGCCGCTTATCGCCTGCCGCCATCAACAACGACAAGGCATTCGACGTCGAGCGCCTTGAATGGACATCCGCCTCTCGCTGGTCGACGTGGCTCAAACACATGCGCTTCCCGAGGCTGAGGAAGTCGACCGTCTGCCTGCTTCTCTTTGACCTGATGCTGGTCCTGCTGGCCATCCATTCCTTCGAACCCCTCATCACCCTCTTGGCCAGGAACGAAGAGCTTTTCGGATCCCGACTCACTCTGCCTCGCCACGACTCGACCGTCTCCAAGCCCAACCCAGACCGACACGCGATACCAAAGATCTTTCACCAAACCGCTGCTACCGAGGTTATCCCAGAGAACTGGGTCAAGCCGCAGCAGAGCTGCAAGGACGTTTACTCAGACTTTGAGTACAAGGTACGCGCGCATCCTATTGAACCATGTTTGGCTGCATTATTTGCTCACTGATTCCCCGCAGCTCTGGACCGACGCATCTGCCCGCGACTTCATTTCGGCCGAGTACCCTTGGTTCGTCGACACCTGGGACAACTACCCATTCCCCATCCAGCGCGCCGACGCTATCCGCTACTTCGTTCTCTACCACTACGGCGGTATCTATCTCGATCTTGATACCTGGTGCAACAAGACGATTCCTATCGCCGATATCGAGTCTGACGTAGCGACACACCATGCCGTCTTCAAGTCAACCACTCCCACCGGCGTCTCCAACGATCTGATGATAACCTCTCCCCGTCATCCCGTCTTTGAGGCAGCCCTCCACAACATCCTCCGCTACAACGACATCACCAAATACTGGGGCCCGTGGCTGCCCTACGGCGCCATCATGATCGCCGCTGGGCCGCTCTTCATCACCATGGTCATCAAGAACTACCTGCTCGAGCTCCCGCCGTCAGACCTCCCCGAGCTGACCATCTCGGTTGTCAACGCGACTACACTGCGGCCGTACATGACCGACCTCGAGAGCTGCTCGTGGCACCACGACGACGCCAAGCTCCTCATGTGGCTGGGAAACAAACCATTCATCTGGTTCTCCCTGGGCGCCATCGTCACGGTCGGCATCCTGTTTATCGTCAACCGGGGAATGATGCTGCTCTGGAAGGGCCTCGACAAGCTACCGTCTGTTCCCGACAACATGAAGGTGGCCAAGTTGACGTAGGAGGGGGTGCAATTGCACTATACTTTCGCTTTACACATTTTTCGCATTTTAGACTTAATTCCTGGAGAATATCATTTTAATATAGCCTCGCATGAAGGAGGCGCCCTGACTTATCCTCAAAGCATTTCATCTTTTTGTACAATGTTCTTTCTCTTTGTGAAATGCCAGTCTCTCATCGTCAGCTTCCCCGCCCTCTTTCATTCAGTTACACTCTATTCTCGGCCCCCGTAGATGTTCTTCCTAGCCATCGCCATGTCACCATGCTCGAATGTTGTCCCGCACTGACCCTACCCTCCCCTTTTCATCAGCCTGGCCGTGTCGCCCTATAGGGTCACTTTCACTGCGTTGCCCTTGCACGCGGCGCGTGTTTTTCGAATTGCAATATTGCAGTCTCGCCATTCCAGCGTCCCCCTTGCCTGTTGGTATCGCTGGCTCGACTTTTGGCCAAAACGTGCCATCTGAACAAGCTGGAAACTCGATAATAGTTCCTGCAAATTTAAAAGACAGTCGAGCCATGAATCCTTCGATGGGCTGATCAAGAGTGAGGCTACTGGTAGCGAGCAAGGGGCTCTTACGACCTTGATATCGCCATGTTTCTACAATCAGGCATCATAAAGGGGCAGAGTGGCCATATTGGGACGGCCTTGGAGCAGTTAAACCGGACGTGCGAAATAATAATGTCCTGAGCAGCATCACCAGGTAACAAGTGGGACACTGATGCCCGTTGGAGTTGACCCTCGGCCTTTTACGAAGAGTACGTAATATTCTTATGGCAGATCGACCATCCTTCCCAGCGATCTCAATAAAATATTGGTCCACAACTCGAACTAAAATCTGACCCGTTGGGGAAAAACCTCTTGCCAACAAGACTGGTCCTACGGGGTACTTTATAAGGAATAAAATCCGCTTTTCGACGGGCAGCTGTCCAAAGCCTCGCACTAGACACTATTTCAACCATTTCCAAAAGTGATCTGCTGAATAACGTTAGCTGGTCCCTGATCCGTGTGGACAGCCTGATGAGCCATTCCACGCAAATCTCAGGGGGTCTCAAGGGACGTGGGTCTCCTTTACAGGGCTGTCCCCTGAGTGTTCATATATCTGTAACGCAGCATCCCCGTACCCTGCGAGGAGTCGAAACAACTAAAGCACCGGAAACAAAAGGTACATCTTACCGTGAATTTTACACCTTGTCTCCACGCTTGTTGTCGCAGGCTGTGCAGATTGTAGTAGACAAGACGTACTTTGTCTTGGCACCAAACCAGCATTCAATACAAGTACCGACAGTTCTAAAAGGTGTAGATAGCTACATCGCATTTTTCGTATCTACACTTTATCCTCTGTAATGCCAGCTTCATTTCTTTCAACATATTGGCGTCAAATTCCTCCAGTAGAGGTCGGATTATGTTCTGGTTAACAAAAGCGCTAATGGCTGGTCTTCCAAGTAACGATTAACGCAGAAATCCATTGTTGGTGCCGTTGAGGAACGTGAACTGCCACCGATGCAGTTGTTGACCTTGACTGGCTTTACAAAGTGCCGCATTTGATACGATTTGCTTTGGTGAGGTTCCCTAGGGATCAATCCCTTTGGAGTCTGGACCACCCTGGGATACAAAACCAACAATCCGGCATGCTTATGCTACAATGCTTTCGTCTTAATTGCACTGTCGCCCTATTATTTAAATAAAGTAGTATTTAGGATTAAAGAGGGGTTTTTAAGCCCATCTCGGCGCAATCTCTAATCTCTTGACTGTGCAACTAGAATCATACCCCTTATTCCGTAAGTTAGTAAGAGACTGCAGAAAGACGAAAGTAAAACTATCGCTAGCACTGATACCTTTTTCATCCTCAGTATGTGTTGAACAGGCTCAAGTAGGCCGATCATAAGGTTATATCAAGCGTACGCGTCTAGCTTGATTGCAGCTGTTCGAAACATGACATCGGGCTGCAGTCTTGGACCAAATTCCTGGGGCAAATTTTATAAGTCTCGCCAGATATATTATCTTCTCTTGGTGGTTGACACTGGACATGTGTTTCAGCATCTTGCATCTTGTGTGAGCTGGTTTAAGGCCCCCAGCTTAGTTAAGAGTCTGTTACAGAAAGTGGCGCACTTGGATAGCAGCAGTTTTGCTCGAGCTGTAACAAATTCAGAGTAAATATTGAGTCAAACACGTCGTAACTCATATGTCTTGAAGTTTCCAGTTGGCTGCCATGCCCGTCACGCTGCATCCAACGGTGATTTTTCTTTCATCGTCCTGCTCCCATTGATAGAGCTCGATACAAACACAGCATGCTTTACAAGTATCCCACAGGTCATTAAAGCAAATATAGGGTAGAGAACAGCTAAGAACTTCTGTTTATTAAGCAAGTAGGTTCGTTATCAGCCTGATCGGATAAAATGACACACGTTTAAAAACCCTAATTCTAAAGGTGTTTCCTCTTTCTCTCTGATACTGTAGGGTCCTCTTGATAGACAACTATAATCTTTATTTATGCATCCTCACTCGCTAATTTCGATGATAAAAGCTATTCTTTAATTCGATCAGAGTTAGTCAAACTCTGTGATACATGCTCAATGATCATCACTACTAGAACATTTTGATGGCTGGCCACGTAAGCTCTACGTGTCAAGACCAGCAGCGTGTATGCTTGACCACACTCCTTGTGGCTGGCTTTGTATTGTGAACAAGGTGTGTTTCGCTCTCGGGGGCTTTCTTTACACTCCCGTTGTCGTGGCTCACATGGGCAACCCGCGCTCTACTTCAGAGTTTTGCATGACCCAGCTTTCACTCAAGGTCATGCATATGGTAGGGGCTCTTGTCTTTATCACCGAAATATGCGCTGTGTTGCACTATCCAACAAGAATTGAACGCGTAGATAAACCGGTGTGAGCAGAGGGACCACAATATCTGTTTTTGGACGCGGCTTGCCCGATGGCGTCAGCATAGGCATAAATACGTGATGCGTCATGACTTACGACTGAGTGTGACCTTGCAGATGCAGGGGGCTGGGCCTATTCTTTCAAACATACATCCTAACATGTCACTTCTTACTGCTTGGTTAGCACCAGGCAGTGAGGGCTTTTTTCCCTACTGGGTTTACGTTTTACGTTTACTAATAAACACGATTATAACAACAATCTGATTACTATTCTCGGCAGTCTAAGGTGTCCGTGAGACGCATGCTCTGTTGTCCAAAGTGACACCGTATCAGACTCGTGAGATGAATTCCATAAACCTGCTTGAAGGAACGATCTACTCGTCTGCTGCTATCCATGATTCGTGATATTTACATCAACGTTCAAGAAACAATGAGACGGAAGGTCAACAACCTTGAGGTTCTGCATACTTTCAAGACAAAGTGAGGCTTTATTTTCGCCCTTGATCCAGGCTCGTGGTTAGGTGGGGGGAAACCCTACCCTGTAGTCTGTTGTCATATCCATCGAATGAGGATCCATCTCGGAACGACGATGTTTATTATGATTGCAAACTTACAATGCCTTGGAAATCTTTCGTGCATTAGAACAAAGTATCGTGTTCGGGCAATCCGATCCGGAGCCAAACAAATCATCGATGCATCATTCAAGCCAAACACGTGCTCCACGTCCTAACCAAGGCAAGAATAAGCTTTAAAGAAATATGCATCAATTCATGGTTGTCTCTTCTTTTCAAATGAGCGTCTGCTAACCGAACGTTATTTGGAAAAGCCTTTTTCATATTCAAGAAATCGATAGCGTGGCTACACTACGACATGTCCTTACTCTAGTATCGAACTATCGGCCAAGACGACAAAGCGCAAAGCGACGAGTGAAACTCTCATGACGATCATGTTCTCATTGAAAATCGTGCTAGAGATTTAAGTTTGGTCACCCAATAGCTCGTCATCTTTACTAAGGGCCGATTCAAGGCTTTCACTCTTGAACATGGTAGCAACTAGCAAAGGCAAGCAGGCATCATTGGTTTCTCCGTGGAATGGCATAGAAATTCGTAAATCTGGAGTCATACTATTCAGCACGCTGTGGGCGACCCTTGCAGCCGATCGTACAAGGCATCCGTTCGACATGATCTCGCGTTCGGAGAATATTGCTCATCTCATCGGCATCGTCGTAGAATATGCCCCATGTGCTGGGGCCAAGCAGGGTCCGTGAGACCCTAGTGATCGGTCCCGAGAATCCCCTCAGCTTGCATTAATAATGATGCAAGCTGGCTCGATGTAGTCGCCATTCTCGTCGTGGCGTGAGGCTTCTGATAGTTGGATTGCACAACACAGAGGTGCTGCAACCATGTCGTGGACTAAACACCAGAACCATGGTCCAAGAGCCCAAGTGCATACACGAGGTTACGATGACGACGAGAAGATATTCCTCAATGGGTCAACAATCTCGACAGCGAGTGGGGCCTGCATAATTACATCAACACACGGCTGAGGGGAGGAAGCCTCATGGGGAGAGGAGTCCTGTCCATGTAACTCGGCACTTTGATACTTGATCATGTGTTGGTTCTTACTGCTGAAGCGCTGGTTCTAGATTCAGCAGCGAGTGGGTAAACCGTTCAGGGGCTAAGCGCCTCTTGTACCTAAATAAAGGCTAAAGCGGGATAGCTTTTAGCGGATCCAGGGGAAAGGATAAACTATGAGTGCCCTTAGACGCCCGCTAATGTTAAGTGTCCGGTGTGGCTGGACCTGGGGATTGTTTCCTTCCAATCGCTAAGCAATGTCTCTCGGCAATAAATTGAGGGCCGGTGTTGCACCGGTAATTATTGCTCAGCGTTCACCGTAGCGGGTGAAGAGAGCCCTGAAACGAAACATTGCCGTTTGGTGTGAACGGTGAAGCTATTTCCGTCTTTGATTGGCCCCGGTAGAGTCGCCCGGAAGGCCCATTATCCGACCCGCATGGCTGATCATGAGCTTTTGCCTTGCCGCTCCGTCTTTGTTGTTCCGAGTTTATTGGACAACTTGGTAGATGGGGTCTATTCAGCTGGCAAGGCAAGCTCTCGTCTCGCCACGTTCCATTCTCCTGCACGTAATACCCAGCGCTAAGTCGATGGATCGGCAAACAAACCTGGGAAACATGGCCCTAGCACTGCGGGGACGGCTTTTACCTTTCAGCCGACCCGTTCAGCGTCAGGGGTGGAGGTTCCATGGAGAGCTTCCAGTTAGACAAGGGGTAACGTTAATCCCGAACTAGGCACAATATTGGAATAAGCGCCTATGTTGGAAGAAGGTAATTTGCACTTGGCAAGCCACCATCCGAGCACAGCGGCAGCATGACAACATGGGGTTGCACCCGGAGATGATGCAAGAGGGCCGAGACTGACGAATATTCCCCAGAGCTGAGGCCATGATGGACTCAAGGCTGCCAATCGCATCGAGCTCGGGCACTTGGGAACTCTGCCGACCCTCCATCGTTCCGATCCAGATAACCACTCCCCTGAAACGAAGCATCATGGATATTTGTTGGGTTTCTAAGATTAGCTCAAGCCAACTCCCTAAACCCGATTCCCAACGGGCCGAGACCGCCCTAGGAGACTATGAGCGTCGAAGCGAAATTATGGCAACATTGTGGGGAGCTGGACTTCTCCAGCTGGAGAACTCGCAGCGCCTATACACTTCCTCGATAGATGATAAAAGCCGGCCTTTCTCACCTCGAATCAATTCTTCTTCACTCCTCATCAACCTTTCTTTCTCAAGTCAACTCTACCTCTTCTACACAACTTCTTCTCACCTTTTTCTCTCCACTCATTACTCAGACTACAAGTCTTCACTTAATACACACAACTTCTTCTTCAAGAATTCCCTTCTACATCAGTCAACATGAAGCTGTCTCTTCTCACCCTTCTTGCCGTCACTTCCGGCGCCCTTGCCATTCCCACCGAGTACGGTGCTCCTCCCGCCAAGCACCAGGACTACAATGACCACAAGAACGACCACTCCGGCAAGGGAGTGAACCACTACGGTGGTGACAAGGACAAGAAGTACGGTGACCACGGCAAGGACCACAGCAAGGACTACAACAACGGCTATGGCAAGCCTTGGGGCAACCACGGCAACAACTGGGGCAAGGATCACGGAAAGAACTACGGCCATGGTGGAAAGGACCACGGCAAGGACTACAACGTTGGCAAGGACCATGGCAAGAACTACGGCAACAAGGACCATGGTAAGGACTATGGCCATGGCGGCAAGGACCACGGCAAGGACTACAACGTAGGAAAGGGCCACGGAAAGAAGAACGACAACAAGGACCACGGCAAGAACTACGGCCATGGTGGAAAGGACCATGGCAAGGACTATGGTCATGGTGGCAAGGACCACGGCAAGGACTATGGTCATGGTGGCAAGGACCATGGCAAGAAGTACGGCCATGGCGGCAAGGACCACGGCAAGGACTACAACGTAGGAAAGGGCCACGGAAAGAACAACGACAACAAGGACCACGGCAAGAACTACGGCCATGGTGGAAAGGACCATGGCAAGAACTATGGCAACAAGGACGAGGGAAAGAAGTACGAGCACAAGGATGAGGGCAAGAAGC
>JAJODA010001097.1:0-16239 GCA_021730345.1 Fusarium cicatricum | reverse complement strand
CCCCAGAACCACCCCACCAGGCGCGCGCTAGAGCCAATCTCGGCGCATACTGTGGCGAAGGCACTGTGTTATTTTTGGTGCGAGGTGAGATTTAAGACTAAGAAGTGGCGGAGGCACAGTACTACGTACTTCGTACTTCGTACTGACTGACGACTGTTTCTTCTCCATCGTCCATCTGGCAGATTGACAAACAAACAGCATCATGATCCAAGCAAGGGCCGAGGATCTACAACCCTGCCCTGCATTCTAGAACTGTTCCAGGGGTTTGGGGTCGGCCGACTCGCCTATTGCTCCCGCATGCATTTCTACCCCCAGACGAGACACTCTGCTCGTAAACATGAGACGAATACATAGTCGCGCGGTAACAAACACCTTCAAATTGCAGCCTTGGATCATTTCCTGGTTACTTACGACTAGTTGACTGGGGCCTGTTGCTAGGGAATCCTTTGGCCATTATGCCCTCATTGAAGGATCACTGATTGTGTCTTGTCTAGAGCCACAGCCCTGCCATGCTAAGTTCTCCCTGTCTCAGCTTCTGATGCTGATTCGTCCAGAGGATCACAGGATCATTCCCGTTGCACTTTGTCCGCATCCTGCAATCTGCCATGGCATTGTCCCAGATCATGCTACTATGCTTCGGTTTCCCATCACGACTAACCTACTACGTATGGCAGGCTGCATTTAGTCGAATCAGTTATAGGCTGATCTAACCGTAAATGCGGCTCACGTCCGTCGTCGCGTGGTCTGTGGAACGACCGTGCCTCTTGGAGGATCCAGGAACAACATCTATTCTTAGCTTATTGCTAAGCTTCTCGTTTCTCCCGATGACGTTGGATCTAAACGAGCGCGAGCTGGTATGGATACCTTACGTGGGGCTTTAGAGCTTAGGTTCTAGTAGCTTCAAGTTGTGTCATCCGTTGTTCAATATTAACACTCCAGCAGACATCTATTCTGTTGAGAGAAACAATCTGGGTATTGCAAGCTAACAGTGAATAGCATCTTTCTTCTCGCACGAACCCCATGAGCCACTCAACCAGTTCAACTTCATCAAAGTATCCCCATCCTTCGCTCCCTCGACATGAAGTAATCTCTCCGTTCTAGACAGCTTCAACATCCGACCTCGCTGCCTTGCCACTCTCCCTCGCCGGCGCATCACCTCCTCCCTCCCAGAATCTTTCAGTCTCCCTTCCCCGGCCGGTAATAAGCCCGTGAACGTCAAAGGGATCAACAAGAGTCTGCCAAAATGCCCTCGGATCTTTGAAGCCAGGTCCTTCAACTTCCGTGACACCATCCGGAGAAAGGTAGATCCTGTTGTTCCTTGGAAGATATCGCCGCGGATGACGCACGTTGAACATGACCGTGTTGATCAGCATGACTGCTGCCTCAAAGACATAAAAGAACCACTCGTATCGCACAATGGGAGATATGGTCGAGGGGTCAAAGCCCGGCCCGTATCGAAGCTCCGCAATGCTAAAGTACTCTACGATGCGGTAGATAGTCCGCGCCAGGATCAGGGTCATGCTGATGTAGAGGGTGGCAAGAGGGTTGTAAAGTCGATCGTTCTTGATGCCGTTGGCGATACAACGACGGTGAAACACAACAGCCAGAGCGACGAACAGCACGGCAACGACAACCTGCAAGAGCAAAGAAGTTTTGATGAGCGCATGGCCCGTCTCGATCTCACGGTCAGTGAGCGACTGGTTCGCCGAATAGGAAGCACCCCATCCGTTGAGAGCCTCAATAATACCCGAGACAAACCCAAACGTCGTCAAAACTCGTCCCGGGTGAATCGGCGAGTGGTAAGGGACGTAGTACAAGATGCGACCGAGGATGCGGTAGTTCTGTAACTCCAAGAGTGGCCTGTCCTACGTGTCAGTCAAACAGTGCCCAAGAACAAGGTGCTACAACAGGGTTAATGACGTACGGAGCAGCGTAGGTAATACACACGCTTGCAATGAATACATCGAGATTGTCGTAGTGAAACGCGCCATACACGCGGATGGCGAAACCGGCAGTGAAAAGAAGAGAGCAAAAGGGGAACAGGGGAGTCAACTTCCAGCACTTGTAATGTCTTCGAATTCAAGCTTAGCTTCGTGTACATGAAGTATTCAAGAAGTAAGGGTGAGAACTTACGAACATTGCCATACATGAACGCCGCCTGAGAGCATAAATGCGATGCAGAAGAAGATGGCAGCGCCCTTGTTGGGGGCAAAGAACCAGTAGCTTCCGTCCACTATCGAGGACTAATGTTAGCTTACCAAAGACCAACACAGAACATAAAGAGACGTGACTAACCGTATCTCCCGTCAGACATTGTGGTGTTATCTCGATGGTAACAATATCTAGTGTTGGATAACTCGGCCAAGGCTCAGGTCTTGACAGCAGGATGTTGATCGAACCAAGATCATCTTTCTTTACAAGGCAAAGGTGCCTCAATCTACTTAAATAGATTTCCATCATGAGAAAAGCTGCAATATGAAAGGTTGACTTCAAGTATTAATTCGCAATATCATGCCCAATTCAGCCCATCTTGAGCCCTGTGACGCTTGTGGCCAATCACGTTGGATGCGAGGAATACGATCTCTAGGCAGGTGGATCCAGGCAGATCTAGGACAAGTACCGAATTAGTCCAGAACGTGTATCTTGACGCATCTTCCAGTTGATACGGTACTTGTTCGTCTCAAGGATATACTTGACTCACGAGTCTCTTATTCCCCGTATCCCTCGCGTTGACCAAACCACGGGTCCGGCAATCTGTCGATCCACGGTTGGACTCCCGACAAGCCACTCACACCCCGGCTCTACCAGCATTTCGATTGATACGATGCACGTCCATAGACTTTTCGGCACGTTTTAGCCGTTGGTCCTTAAATTAAGCTGTTCCAGAGTAGTTATGCTCGTTGGTTAGAGAGTGTCAAGTCCAAGACGCGGCATGATGAACGATGGTGGAAAGTAGAATGCATCAGAACGCTTGAATTCAGCTAGCAGACCTAGATTCCTCAAAAATGAGAGAAAAAGAATGGCAAGGTAAAACTCCATCCGTATATCGCAAATCCTACATCAAACGCCGGCTGGTTCCGTTCCGTATCCCCCAACCAAGAACGTCCTCCTCTAGAATTACAAGTCCAGTCTCAGACTGGAGTCCGGCCTTTCCATATACTACGGTAATCATTAAGATCCTTGTTCGAGTTACACTCGAAACTATCCGTATGTCAACATTGTGTTCAGTCAACGCCCCAGCTTCGGCTGTCATCTGAGGAGTCGGGCTGCTCAGTCAGCGCGTTGTCTGGTGATATCTCTTGGCTCTTGTGGCCGTGGTTGCTGTGATGTCTGTGATGTCTGTGATGTCCACGGTGGTCGGGGTGGGAGCCCATATATGGCTCGTCGTCGCTCCAATCGCTGAATTCCCCTTCTGAGTAGTCCCACTGCACCGGGATTTCCTCTCCGTCATCGTTGTATCCATAGACTAAACCTCTCCATTGCCCTGCGAGGATCTTGGCCGCGACCCTGAGTATGAGAGCGAAGAGCGAACTGGGAGAACCGATGATCATTTCGCAAGTCTTGCTAATGATGGCCATTGGTAGGTTCTTTACCTTCTCCAGCTTGCTTCGGTACGGCTTTCGTTCCGCTGTTGAAAGTGGTGTGAAGAGGTTCGCAGCTGGAGGTAGAGGTGACAGTGCACGTCGTCTTACCGAGATGCTACTAGTAGTCGCTCGATGTCTTACTGGCGGTCGTGGTCGGATAGGTGCGGTCGTCGACTCGCCAGCGGCATCCTTCGGTGAAACACCAGTGTCATTTTCTTTACCTGGCAAGGTTGGCCAAGAGTCTGGTACCGTTGCCTCGCTTTCTTCATCAGAGTCTGACTCCCACGCACAAGGCATCACAGGGCTATTGCTGGACCCGGACGTTTTCTCCTTGACAACGGCGGTACTGGGCAGACCAATCGCCTCTTCGAGCTCGGATCTCTCGTCAACGGGAGAGTCTGGTTGAGAAGTAGGTGGTGATGGGGGTAAAGGCGCGCTGGATGAATGCCATGATTCGACACTATGGAAAGACTCTTCGCTGTCTCGGCGGAGTAGCTTCGCGCCGGCATTCCTCTTCTCGGCGGGAGCTGGCAGATCTGCGGTATTGGATAAGATCGAGTTCAGGGCTTCGGGCTGCTTTTTGAGCTCCTTTTCGGGCCCTTGGAATGGTGCATTTGTATCCTTTGACGCAGAAGGCTCATCCATGGATGATAACAGATGAGGTGGTAATGTGACGGATCGAGTCATGGTAAAACCTGCAGTTCGTCGCAGCCGCGCCTTCATGCGACCACCACGATAACCCGTCCCCTCGTGTAGCTCGAATACGGATGGTTCATCTTGCACTGAACTGGGAGACCGTGGAGATGACTCGCCATTAGATGAGGTTATGTAGGTCTCATTTGAGAAGAACGGGGATTCGCCGAGTTCGTGCACGTCGGCATCGAGTTCTGGAATAGAAGCGGGCATGTCAAGTGTTTTATGTCCGCTGGTTAAGAAAGCCCTTTGGGATATTTCTGTGAATAGGAATGGGTCAAACGAATCCGCCTCTGTTGCAAGCCTGCTTTCTAACTTGGACACTTGTAGTTGGGTGTATGAAGGGCCGCATGATGCCGAACTCGTAGGCCGATCAGACAAAGGACTTGTTGAGAGACCAGGATGATGCATGTCACCCAATGACGTGGGCGTGGGTGTGGAAGTCCTTGCGGCAAAAGACGACCTTCGCGAGTCGATAGAAGATACTGGCGTTGTAGAGTCGAGAGCAGAGGTGTCGGGTAGTGATCGTTGCATAGGCGTCCAAGGTCGCAATGTGACCGGTATCTGAGGCTCCAGCTCAATAGTAAAAGCACGTTTGAAAGGGCATTCTGTCTTCTCGAACTGGAGGATCTTGTCAAAGACCTCCCTCAGTGCCTCAGCTCGGCGCTGGTCCTCAGGGTCGTCAACGGGAAGCTCTATCCTCCAATAGTTCGGCCGGCGGATCTGCAAAACGAATTTGCTGTTGATCTCATCTATGCACCAGCACTGGCTCTTGCGTAGAATGGGCTGCAACGCGGAGCCGCAGTTCAGAAAGGCGACGGACCCGGGTGCTCGATAGATACGAAAGGGACCTGTAGAACTAGTTTAGCAAGTGTCTGTCTAGGTTTGGGGTTCGCTGGAAACTTACCGACGGCAATGGTCCTTTCGAGTTGCGAGGACCATGCTAGAGTGCCTGGTGCGTCCTCGGCCCCAGGACTTCGCGAAAGAGCTCTTCCGGAGGCAGTAAAGGAGATGATTTTGGCATTAGGGTGATTATAAAGTGTCTCGACAAGGCTCTCGGGGTCGGGAGAGCCGGCGCGCATCGACGTTCGTAGAGGGATCGGGGCCGTTGCAACCCGTCTTGGGACCCGGTGATGCTGCGGGCGGGTATGTGCTGGGTCGTCATCCATGATGGAAGTAGGTGTTGTATGGTATAACTCTCTGTTATCGGTATCGCAAAGAAATCCTTAGCCTGGTTGCAGCTCAAACATCTCGACGGGCTAAGTCGAGGCCACCCCTCATAGTTGTGTGACGTCGACGAAGGGATCAAGATGGTTGTCGTGTCCAACGTCTGTCGCGTCGTGCGTGGATCCCCTGACCGGCCAACGATGGGGAGAAGTTTGCAAGACAAACGAGAGCGAGGCGCTGCTTGGGGGCAACGGTGCAGATTCCTGAATGGCCAAGGCGATAAGGCGCTATCACAATCGAACGACTGCAATGTCGCAAGGTGGCTGATACGAAACCCACCTCTCTTCCTTTCTCAACATGGGCAGAAGTAGTACTTACCGCCAGAAGTACTGGGGCGATGGCGGACTGAGGGGGATCCCGGGGTGAGTGCCTTAGTCATCCTCCCTTGACATTCCAAGGCCCGCAGATCCCGCGCTCCCGCTACTCGATCTGGTTAGGAGGTTTTGTGTGCCAGGAAACATCTGAATCTGTGCACAATTTGCTTGCTGCATTTATTTGTGAATAGGGGCTACATAAAGACTATGCAAGTCACTGGAGTCAGCTCCACGATAATGACAACTGTAAGGGCCAAGGACCCTTGAGGTTTATTACAATATAAATGAAGCTATAGAAATAGTTAATCTCACACTTATCCTGACAAGCGCTGAATGGCATGCGCACAATGATCGAGCCTTGCATAAACTTGCTGCGAACCCCTACTTAGGCGCAGTTGTGCTGTCCAACCACCATGCAAGAGTGGGACACAAGGCCATCGCTGCTAACGAGCCGCAGCATAAAGCGGGATTACGGAAGCAAACAAGGCTTGAACGTGTCGAGACATTCTACGCGTACGCAGTAGTTACCCAGGTATCCAAACTTCATATGCTTCTGGTTACAGATTTCACGACATATCTAGAACAATTCATACACAATGCCATCACACTCTTGGTTATCACCTGTCACATGCAACTCCGTGGACAGCTGAAGCTGCAGAACCAGCCAATAGATCTTGAGCAAGCTCCATTCTAAACACTTACGTCACCACAGTCTCACCCAATCCACCTCTGAGCATTCCAAGTTGTCTCTGCCATCCCACACGCAACCTTGCTTCAGCTCTACAAGTCCCTGAATATCTTTGCTCAATCCATCCTTGAGACACTTGTCCCCCTTGGAAACTTCGTTGAGATCCCCTTCCCCTCTATCTTCGGGGACTATATCCCCCGCTTCCGATAAGGCGAGCCACTGCGAGCTGTCGTAAGCTCTAGCAAGGGTAGCGTGTCAGCTACACTGTAGCTTCAATACTCCAGCCCATTCTAGCTGCTACGCTTATCTCTGGTATCACTATCCAACATGGCGTCGACCGACAAATTACAAGTCGACAAAGAGAAGATCAAGGAGACACTTGAGGAGAAGTTTGATGTCTCCCACTTTGATCCCAATACCGTCATCCGTGGCGCTCAGCTCACCTTGGTTGGAGGCAAGTAACTCAACGGCCTTTAACTTCTGTGATAATGGCTATGGGCAATTCAAGCTAACAGTCATGGACTATTAGCTCATCGAGCTCTTCAGAACCCAGCATTATTCACAACCGACCACTATCGCCAGGCTGCGCTGGCTGTTGTGGCGGGACTTGGCATTCGACTCGTCATCACCATCCCAGTAAGCAACACGACTGAGCCAACAAAGACAGCTTCACGATACTAACTGTACGAACCAGATTCTTGGTATCAAAGTTCTGATATGGTTTATTTCGCTCTTTGTATCCCTTGATGCCGTGACTTGGGACGACAAACTCGTCGGCGGACTTGACTTTATCGCGGAATATGTTCTCCAAGTACCCTTTTTCTTCATGGCGCTCATGCGCTATGTTGTGCCAACGCTCGATAACCTGTAAGCTGAGCACCCATATACATCCTCCGAGCCATTCTGACAACTCGCAACAGTTTCATGCAGTCGTTGGAATGGGTAGACATGACCTATATACGCAAACACCAGGATGAGAAGCCTTCGGAGCTTCGCGACATGTACTATCCTAACCTCAAGGCCTACCGAGCCTCCCGCGATGGAAGCACGCAATCTGAGAGCACTGCCCAGGCCGTCTCCATGTTTCTCTACCGGTTTCTTCGCAAGGGTGCCATCTCCCTCGTCGTCTTTGGCCTTTCATACACCCCGGTCGTCGGTCGTTTCGTGCTGCCTGCTGCAAGTTTTTACACCTTCAACAACGCTGTCGGTCTAGGCCCAGCCTCGGTCATCTTCGGTACAGGCATTTTCTTGCCCCGCAAATACCTTGTCATCTTCCTTCAGAGCTACTTTTCGTCCAGGAGTCTGATGAGAGAGCTGCTCGAGCCGTATTTTGCCCGGGTTCGCTTCACAAAGGAACAGAAGCGAAACTGGTTCCGCAGCCGCGAGGGCGTTCTCTTTGGCTTTGGTTTGGGCTTCTACATCCTCGTTAAGATCCCTCTTGTTGGCGTGCTCGTCTATGGCATTGCTGAGGCCTCTACTGCGTACTTGGTCACCAAGATCACCGATCCACCTCCTCCTCCCCAGCAGATGAAGGAGTACGCAGAGAGCCAGCAGGTTTGGTCAAACAAGCACGAGTTTCTCAATATGTCGCTGGCGAGCATTGACTCGGTGCCCAACCGAGCGTTCCCGGAGAAAGCTAAATGATCAATGTGCGACTTGGATCCGTATTCCATTGGGTAGGGCGACAATTTTCAGGTTGATTCTTCGTCATGTGGCTCGGTAATCGTCCTGAAGATTTCCAAGGAAGCATTGTTATCCGTCCTAAGCTGAGGCGAAAAAGCTTGCATCCCAACAAGCACAGCCATACCACCTTCAAGTGTCCCTGTGGCCCAAACCGTTCCTCATGGAACTCGGAGACATTGTCATATTAGCTACAGAGCATTGAGACTACCCCTAGTGGGTAAGAGCCACTTCAATAACGGTTTATAGAGACCTCAGAAATTGTGCAGGTATCCAGCCCTGGTAACTGTACGAATATATACAAAACAGGACATGTAGTATCCATAACAGCCTCTTCAGACTCTTGCTTTACTTTGTGACTTGCCGCTCGAGTGTAGCCGTCTCAGCGATCCCAGACATCCATGACGATGAGCATACTTCATCTAGTTGTCGCTCATCGTGCCACTTATGCAAAATAAGGAAGCAGAAATCTTCACCAAGATTATGACCCGAAGTGCCAAGCTTGTTGTAGAGTTTTAAAACACCCCTCAAATTGACGGCTGCCCTTTGGAATCACCAATCTGGGATGATAGAGAACCGCTCGTGAGTGGTGTCCGCACTATGCTGCCTCATCGCGCGATCACCCTGGCCTATGAAGTCGCAGCCAGGCATATCACACCTGCGAAGAACGTTGTCACCCTCGTCTTTAATCTCACTCATATCCACGTGTCCCGTCAATTCTGCGTGTTTCCGCCCCTCCAGCTGGCCACTGCCGATCCAATCGCATCCTGGGACATCACACCTGAGGATCAAGCCCTCCGTGTCGGTGTAGTAGTGAGCGGCGTTGAGCTTCTTAACGAGCTCATGGGTTCTTTGAAGCACTTCATCGTCGTCTGTTGGCCAAACGGTACGGTCCATCTCTGGCGGAAGTGTGGGAGCGTTGTGGGGATACTCTGAGTAGCTGAACGCGACACGATCGTAGTGAATCCCCGAGTATACCAGGATGCAGCGATCTCGCTTCTCTTCTCCAAAATTGATGAGGTTTTGTCCCTGAAAATAAGTCAGCAACCCCCCTGCAGAAGAGCAAACACTTCAATCTGTTTTACGAACTTGGACGTCGTATGTACAAATCTGTATATCGAAGATGGACGACAAGATGCTGAGCTCAATTCCCCCGCCCCAGCGGTCGGGGTCCTGAATGCTGCGGCAATATTGACTGGGGGAGCTGCCGAGAACAGCTTCCGAATACTCCTCTGGGTGCTGCACGATGTAGTCTGCCATCATCCTCCTCAGCTGCTGAGCCGGTATCTGCTTAGGTAGAGCACCGCCGAAAGCAGTGAAGAGGCAGCTATTGTCACTTGGCATGACCCGAAGGACTGGTTCGTATTAGAGGTCGGGCCCAGTAGTGACGGTTTCCTTTTACTTACGCAACGTGCCTTCGCGTTCCGTCCAAGGTACATTGACGTCCTCGGGACTTTCGTTGTTCTTGGCTGCTCGCGATGTCATGGCCTCGTGTTGGGTGGCACCAGGCTGAGCTGGCGCAGCGGGGGCGGGTGGCGTGTCTTCGGGGACGATAGTGAGGGTCTCGCCATGAAGACCGAGAGATCGAGCTATTTGGTCTCCTTGACTAGGTTCAAGAGTCTTCATGGCCATGGGCGGGCCATACTTGAGGTTGAAGCTGGCAATGCCGGTCTTGGCCCGGAGCTCATCAAAGACGGTCTGAACCGTAGCATCGTCCGGTACCTCGAGGATGCCGGTACCGGCAGGGCCTTTGAAACGTGCTCGCATGGTTATGCAAGAGGTTAAAAGACGGTTAATGGGAGTGGAAAGGCTTTCCGATAGACCGCTACAAAGCGAACAGGAAGACAGAATAGACTTCCAGTCTGAGAAGCAAAGGTGAGGGAGAGAGGGGCGTTCAGCGGCTAGAGGTAAAGGAACTCTAAGGAATCCTTACGAAGGTTGAGCAGTGTATCTGACAAATGGGAGGTTCTAGATTCCACGATAGCTATGTGTGAAGGTGAATCAACAAGGTATAATTGGGTTGTTTGCAATCGAAATTAACGTGGATAGACTCGAAAATGATGAATGAATCAATGACAACCTCGAAGTTGGTACCATTGGTACCGGAGGGTTGGTGATGGATCATCGCGGGAGCTATGTGTCAATGAGACCATACAACAGGCGCGCTCGACACTGGACACGTACTACCAGCCTCTTTCGGACTAGACCCACCGCGCGCAAACCACACGCGCTCCTGCATCTTCAATCAGTCCAGACCTCCAAGTACGTATCTCCCAAAGCCAGCTTCATCTCAGCTTTGCGAATTTTGTCCTTATTGTTCCACCTCTCAACTCTTCGGCGATTACGTCCTTTACAGTATAACGCAACAATCGCGTGTTGCAGCTTGAATCGATCCACGCCTGGCGATTGCGCCCGAGCGGCACCAGAACCCCATCATGTCGACCCGGCGGGCGAACGCGCCCGAGGTGCGCGAATCGATTGAGGCAAAGACAGCCAGCGATGACGTTGAGATGAAGGACGGCGCCGATGACGACGCCGATGCCGAAGGCGATCCTGATGTTGACATGGATGCGGAGGGCGACGAAGACGCCGAGGGCGAAGAAGACGCTGAGGGCGAGCTGGACGACCAAGGACGCCCTGACATGTACCGATTGATTCATAATCTGGCAACATATCTCTGCAGTGTTGAGGACGAGTAATTTTACTCAACCCTTTCATTGATGCGCATTTACTGACTGTAACCAACGCACAGTGGTGAACCAGTCGCTGGAGGCTTCCAGCGCATTCCCAACCGACGAGCCTTGCCTGATTATTTCGAGATTATCTCCGAACCTATTGCCTTCAGTACCATCCGAGTAAGTCCACAGTTTAGACGCCACTTGGCCATGGCGTATTGATTGACGAAATTGTAGGGCAAAGTTCAGAAGAAGCAATACAACTCGTTCGCCGAATTCGTCAAAGATGTCGCGCAAATCTGTCACAATGCTCAAGTCTACAACCGCCCCTCTGCTCCCATCTTTGGAGCTGCCGTTCGATTGAGGGAAATTTTGGTTGAAGAACTCAAGAAGCTGGTGGAAAAGGGTCACATCTCAGCAGGTGACGCAAAACTGCCAGATCTGGGCGAGCTGCCGCCTGCAGAGGAGTCACCACCCGCAGATGAAGACGAAGACGAGGAGGAAGACGAGGAAGAAGAGGAGGAGGAAGAGGAAGAGGAAGAAGATGACGACGATGACGACTCAGATGATGACGGGAGACGGCGGCGAGGACGGAGACGAGGGCGCGCTTTTGGGCGACGAGATCAAGACGTGGACAAGGACGACGATGCGCATAAGCGGAGGGGACGGCCACCAAGTGTCCTCACTCCAGAGGAGGCGCGCATTGCGTCACTTCTAAAAGGCCTAAGAAAGCCCAAGGACAACAACGGAAACCTCCTTATCCTGCCCTTTGAGAAGTTACCGGACAAAGCGGCTGTTCCCGACTACTACCAGACGATCATGAACCCTATCGCATTGGACAACATCAAGAAGAAGTCAAAGCGGAAGAAGTATCAACACATCGATCAAGTACTTCAAGATATCAACCTCATGTTTGAGAACGCCAAGCGGTATAACGAGGATGAGAGTGAGGTATACCAGGCTGCTGTGGAGCTTCAGAAACAGGCGCGTTTTCTAGCGGAACAAGAAAAGGCCAAGCCCGATGATGATTTCCGAGACGATGATGGCAAGCTGCCTTTGGCGGAGATCCAGTACAACGAACAGTCGTGGAGAGTTGGTAAGTAAAATAAACGCGCAACCGGGTCCTTGACCAGCAATCTGGTGAATTTGGCTAACGTCCATCAAGGGGATTGGGTTCACATCCGAAACCCCAACGACCTGGCTAAGCCTATCGTGGCTCAAATCTATCGAACTTGGCAAGATCGCGCCGGACAAAGATGGATCAATGCTTGCTGGTACTACCGGCCGGAACAAACAGTGCATCGTTTTGAGAAGCACTTTTTCGAACACGAGGTCGTCAAGACAGGACAGTATCGAGACCACCAAATCGAGGATGTCTTAGATCGGTGCTTCGTCATGTTCGTGACACGCTTCAACAAAGGTCGACCTCGAGGATTCCCTCCGACCAAAGAGGTCTATGTGTGCGAATCTCGGTACAACGAGGAAAAATTCCGGTTCAACAAGATCAAGACGTGGGCGAGCTGCGTGCCGGACGAGGTGCGCGAGAAGGACTATGAGATGGATCTCTTTGACGTACCACGACGTATGAAGAAGATTCCCAGCCCTATCAAGCATCTACTGCGCGAGGATGCAAAGGAAACGGACGAGCTGCCTAAGCCGACATGGGGAAGTCCCAATGCTCCGCCTATTGTTGGAGCTGTGCATCGCCGGCCGCGAGAGTCTCATGTAAGTGAATGATGCTCAGAAACCCCTTGTTTGCGTCTTGGCTGTGCGTGGTCCGTTTGCTCAAGCTGCGGTGACGATACCCGTTATTAGCAAACGACCATGCACAATCCCTGCTCATCTTCCGTTGCATGACCCTTTGGGTCTCAACGCCTGGATCATTGGCATTTCTTCATGCCTCAGGTTCCCCAGATCCCACATCGTTATTGCTTTCTTCTGCCACTACAACGACATTGACTGACAAACGCTGCTTTTTAGGAGTCGCCGCCTCCAGAACCCACCCCTCCGCCGCAGCCCATGTCGGCCGTTTCACTCACCGATGTCGCCGTTGACGCTGGTCGCCGCTCATCGATGCTGTCGGTCCCTGGAAATGTGCCTGCGGATCCTTCCGCGAGGCATCCGTCAATCTCATATCCTGGCGGACCCTCTCCCTCGCCAGTTCAGTTCAACGCCCACATGACACCTCACTTCCAGCCCGTCACGCCTGTGCCTCAACCTCCTCAGGTTCACCAGACACCTGTACCTCTTCCCCATCCTCATCTGGGTCATCCCCAGCCTCAGGTCTCAGTGCGACCTGTGCAGTATCAGCATCAACCTCAACACCCACAAGCCGGATATGCCCAGAGCTTCGCACCGAATTATGGACAGTCGGTGCCGCCTATGCATCAGCAAACGCCGATGGGTAACCATGTCGCTCAGGCGTACAGCCAAGTCCAAGTCCCTCCGGTTGCCCGCAGCCCCATGGCTCCCACTCCCGGAACCATCATGCCAGGCGGCAACGTCTACAACCCGCCTCGGCCGCCAGAGGTCTACACCCTTCCAGACAATATCAACGAAGCTCTCCCATCAGAACTCAGAGAGACTTTCCAGCACGACAGCGCCGGCCGCATCCTATTTTTCACCGCTCCCCCACTTGAGCGTTCCCACAAGGGCATCTCGCACGAGAGCGCTGGCTTGGGCCACAGCGTCAAGTATCTGGCAGGGCGGAAAGAGTGGTTGGCGGAAAGAGAAAAGAAGCGAAAGGAGCGTGACGAGAAGAATGGAGACACGTCTCAGAAGCGGGCTGGCAAGGAGGCAACAGCTGCACGCGAGACAAAGAATGAGGTGGCCGCCCAGGCGAGCGATGCCATGGCCAAGTGGCTCCAGCAATACGACGAGGATACCCAACAATGGAACAAAGAAACGGGTTTCGAAGGGTGGCGCGAGGCTACCGGAGAAAAGAGTGCTGCTTAGAAACGGAGCGCGTAGACGATTATCTCGCTTTCGATGATAGCTTTCTTGTTGGAAAAGAAGACATGGTTTTAAGGCGCCTGGGATATCATGTGAAGAATAATCGGGGCGTAGTATTAGGTTGATAGGCTGGTCTTCAGGAGTCAAGTAGTCGTTTCTGTAATTAGGACATCTGTTTATCATGGATAACAAAGGTCAGAGCTAGATGTCAACGAACGGCCCATCTGCAATGTGATGATTACGCCATTCAGTATTGGGTGTATCATGATCACTCGTAGTGTACGTACAGAGTGGCAAGAGCAGCATTTTAAGGTCATAATGCTTAAGTAGTCGTTGTTGATGATTGGCCCTATGCAAACCTCATGCTGAAGAGGACTATAGTAATGGTTGGCCTTTGACGGTCCTCTAATCTCTCGGGTAACATGTTGAGCCCTTGCTTTCCACCTCCTGCGACATTTGCTAGACCAATGTATGAGAGTGGCCAACTTCGACATCCTGAAGAGTTCCATGGTTTCAGGACAAAGGCAAGTGGCTTGACTTGCTTTATAATACCTGGGTAGCCAACCCAGAAGACGCCGAGAGATAATGGCTGTGTGACGATATGACAGCCAAGTATCGTATGTCTCGACATGATCTCGAATGTCTAAATGCCGTTGCCTGAGACTGGTGATTTCAGAAGCTCAGAAGGGACTGGCACTCATGTTTCAGCTATCAGCATTCCTACAGAGTCTGGTGTCGTCTTTTTGCGACCATGTCCAAGCTCAAACATGACCCATTCGTAAACCGCCCACTGCACGGCATTAACGACGAAAGCTCGCACGCTGCAGACGGCCAATCCGCGGAAAAAGACACGAGCGCCACCCTCTCGATAAGCCTCTTGTGCTACTCGAAGTGCGCCGGCTCGTTTAGGTTGTGAGCCTCCGTCCAGCTGAAGAAGAGGGGACATTTCGGGGTGTCGACTCCATGGCTGAGCCTGGACCCGAGTCTTGATGACATCGAGAGGGAAGATGCTAACCCATGTAGCGACACCAGCCAATCCTCCGCAGAAGAGGACTTTGGCAGCTTCGTGCTGGAAAGAGGACTCCTCGCCAGGCTCCGTCGCGAGCCAACGAGTGCTCATCTCGTAGGACCAAAAGTAGAAGCCATAACCGATACTGTCGCGCAATGCAGTCACTGCTCCACCAAAATAAAGGCCCCGAATGCCTTCATTCTGCCAGATCTGCTTGGTGATTGCCCAACTCGATACCGGGGGAGAGGCCAGCTGGGCTCGACACTTGATAAGCTCAGTGGGAGTGCTGACCACCCAAGTCGCGAGACCTCCTACGGCGCCAGCAATCCAGGTGTTCCAGAGGCTTCCAGAAGTTGAAAATGTACTGTTCAATGCAGCTCCGGTGCGGTTGTAAGAGACAAAGAGAAGGGCATTGAGAGCACCATAGCCGAGAATGGGCGCAGCAGTCCCAGTTACTAACGCAGCAGAGTTGCCAAAATAACGAGGAGGTGATGTTGGGTTCTGGCTGATTGCAGAAGCTGCCGCTGCTATGCCAGAGGTTGGGTTCGGTGCTGAGGCTGGCGTTGGTGTTGTATGTTGCGCCTGAAGCCGGACTTTTATCACATCAAGAGGGTTTCCTATGATGATGCCAATAGCTCCGCTCAGGTAGCCAGCCCAAAAGTCGGCCGACATATTAAAGCTATATCTCTTTTACGACTCGGAGCGCCGAAGAAGATGATCCGGACGCCTCGAGACGCTGCGCTGGGCAAAAGTAATAGCGCTCAGCACGCCGAGATAGACAAGGCCCCAAGCCAAACCTGCAGTCGCAAGAGGACGGCGATTTGCAGCTGCATGGACGTCAATTCGTCGAAACCGAGTTAGATACTGCCAATGGGCAAAATGTCCAGCAACAGTAGCCGTAACAAGTCCAGTTCGATGCTCAGCGATAGCTACTTGAAGAGGGGTCGGCCTAGCGGTTAGATGCTCGGCAAAGCTATCCCCACTGTGCGATCGGCCTTGATCGGAGAGATGGACGCTGATAGCATGTGTTAGCGATTCGAGACCGGTGAAGATTACAGAAGAGTAGAGGATCGTCAGATTTTAACATACCCAGACGGCGATCCGGCAAATGGACTTTCAGACATCATTTTCGGCCGAGTTCAACGAGATTGAGATTGAGATCAAGAGATTCGAATAAGAAGAAATTGCAGCTCCTTGCCACCGAGACCCATCAACCACGATAATAACCTTGGCCACGGGCGCATTGTTACCTAAGCTGGAATGTAGAGTCGCAAGAGGGTCCAGCGGAAGACGCTCGGCCGTCTCGGAGTCTCGGCCGGTGATGGTTAGCCCAAACAAATTTTTGATGAGGTGCTTTCCAATTCAATGATGACGGTGGCGGGGCACGTGACAGCGTGTCTGCCTGCTGTCGCGTCGA